>JASDFA010000007.1:73492500-73740000 GCA_035772735.1 Datura wrightii | reverse complement strand
TTTTTGGCTTCACACTTATATAGTAATAAATATATAATTATGATATGATATGATAAAATATTAATATTTAATTATGTATTTCATTAAATTTTAATTTAGTGAAGGCGCAAAATGGTAATCTAACATTTTTCACTTTTTGGCTTCCCACTTATATAATAATATGATATGATGATGATTTTTATATATTATATTTATTTTTATTTATTTATTTATTTATTTATTTTATTTAGTGGAAGGTTAAAATGGTAATGCAACTTTGAAGTTAGGAATTTTTTCACTTTTATTATATTTTAATTTAATTTATTTTTATTGTTATTTATTTAATTTATTTAGTGGAGCTTATTTAATGACATAATATTAAATGAAATTAATTAAATAAATAAAATAAAAAAATAATTCTAAAATAGAAAAAAAATTAAAAAAACAAGAAAAAAGAAAAATAAGAATGGAGGCCTTAGAGGCATGCTGTGGCATGCCTCTAAGTCTCCTTTAATATATATATATATATATATATATATATATATATATATATATATATATATATATATATATTAAATTATAGCTTCCATAACTCATACCTAATTATCTGTTTATTTTCTACTCTTAATAATATTTGAAACATTCATGCTTTTCATATTTGTAACCCCTAAATATTTAATTTATAAATTTAAGATACCTTATAGTATCTTCCATTTTTATTTATATAAATTATATTTTTGGCTTTATGAGATCCTATTCAAAATTATCTTTTTCATTTTACACTAGGTAAGTTACCCGCGCTTTGCGCGGTGGCGAATTACTTCATTAATCTTACATATAATCATTCATTAATATCTGTTTTCCATTTAGATATTGTACACCATTAAAACTTATTTGTCTTTATTTTTCGGTAATTCATTTAATTAATTACAAATGCTATAATGTAATTGTTAAAATTTTTATTCATAACGACATCACTATAAGTAATTATAGTGAAAGCTTTACGTAGAAAGTACTTATCTTCAATTTATTTATTGATACGGCTTATCATTTTGTGGATCGTATAAGATAAAGAAATCATATATGGGTCTGCCACCGGCTAACAGTAAAAGCAACATAGCTGTGTAATTTGTATTTTATGTGGGACACTTTTGTACCAAGCTTATTTAGCTAAATTATTTAATCAAGCACCTTAGCACACTAAAATAAGTATTTTTGAAAAGAAAAAAAAACCACTACAAATTTTTTAAAGTTTGACCAAGTATGCTATGATAATATTTCAGCTCATGAAAAACCTTTAAACTTATGATTACAATGTAAACACTTTCAACAAAAGAGGATATATATAGAGAGATATGGGAGAGTATGTGATTTTTGCATAGAAAAATTAAGTAGGTCACCCGACCAATGCCCCACTTGTACGTGTACCTACGCAGCATGGCATTCAGGCAATGTCTAGCTTTATTTCAATGAATGTATGATAGATATAGTTAATACAAAATATGTAAAATTCAGTTGATAAAAAAGTAGTTTTATAAATTTATTGTTATAGAAGAAGGTAAATTTCAGTTTGTTAGAAATAAAAAGAACACAAAACTTTGAAGCACGAAAAATTTACTGTCCCTATATTCTTTAGGGGATACAAGCAAGTGCTAAAAAATGAATACAAAAAAATACTTGAATTTGTTCAGTATTCAACATTAGTGGTTGTAAGTAATTTGACTTAATATTTATTTACAATTTGTTGGATTTTAATTTCCTATCACTCCATAAAGTATAATTTTACGGGCTCCCATTAAAGAGTGTAACGCTCCTTATCAATGTAATATCCCGGAAGTGCCTAACAGTATACCCGAAAAGCTAAAATGCAAAACTAATGAAAGTTGGAAAAAAAATTGTAGGATGAGAGGTACAATGACTCGTGGTAGGTAACCACGAGCCGTTGTTGGCAGTTGTTGGTTCAGGTGTTTAGTGGTAGTGGAGGCAACTATTGATGTAACGACTTTGTACGAAACAACAAGTCGTTGTTAGTGGTCATGGTAGGAAATGGGCTTAGCAGTTGGGGAGTTTAATAGGTCATGCAATGACCCGTTGTGGAGAGTTGCAATAAGGGAGCCCAGATCTCCAGTGGGAAATGAAGGATGGGAACCCCGACCCGTTGTACCTTTCAATGAGTCGTGGTGAGGCTCGTTGGATAGAAGTGTAGAGTTTCAGAAGAAGGAAACAACGACTGAAGGAACGACCTGTTGAAACTTAAGACGACCTATCCTGTGTGTCCGTGGTTTGATTTCGAGATATGGATTGGGCCAGTGCTTAGCACGGGCGGATACCACGGGTCGTTATATCATCCAATGTCCCGTTGGTTCGTCCGTTGTTTGGTCCAGTGGGAAATTTTCTGCGTAATCAGTAAGGGTATTTCTGTCATTTCTTCATCCTAAGGCTCTATACTATGTCATTTTAAGCTCGTTTTAGTGGGTTTTTAGCAGGGGAAAACCTATTCTAAATGTACTCCTTCCATGCATGCAAGTTTATGAAATTTAGGAGGTAATCAAGAGCTTTTTTAAGGGATTCTTCTTCCAATTTCTCCTTGGGCAATTAGTGAGGTGGTAGATTCATCCTTCCCAGGTATGTAGGGTTTATAATGGGTGACTTCTTCCACACCCATACCCAAATTTAGAATTCAATCATGAATCCCCCTATTCAATTTTATGGGGTTTTACCCAAATACATGAAAATGTGATTTCTCTTTATGGGTTTGATTTAATTGAGTTTTAATTATTGAATTATGAATGATGGACGAGTTTTATATTATTTTCTTTAAAATCATGTTTCAATCTTTTTAAATCAAAAATGCCCATTTGATGAAGGTTCATGAAAGTTATGATTTATGATGAATATTCAATATTTTGAGTTTATTGATAATGTAAAAGAATGATTTCAAGTTACCCATGTTTATGAGCATATTTTGAAAGAATGAGTATGTAAAAGTATTGGGCAATGCCCACATGTTGAAGAATGATTTACGATTTATGAATAAATTACATGATTTATCGATTTATGATGTTGCCGATGAAAAGGGCCTTTGATTCTTAGCTAAGCATGTTTTAAAGGGGATCAATGATGATAAATGTTATATTTTAGCCAATGAATCTTAATGCATGATGTTATTGATTTACGTATCAGGCTATATGCATGTTTTTGGGAACCGTGTCTAGCACCGAGCAGCCCGGCGTTCAAAGGACTACGCTGGTGTCTCATAACCAGATGCCATCGTGGGTTTTTAATGATATATTGTATTGATAATGATACCCTCAAATGTGATATCACGCCTAATACATGACCCTCGCCTGGCAAGCCAGGGTCTGCTCTGCCCACTTGAGTGGGATAGTTAGGGCATCATGAAAGGCTCTACCATGATAGTGTCGGTTACGACGAGTCCTCCCATTATTCTGCATGTTTAATGCATTGTTATATTTATGTTATAGGATCAAGTTATATTTTGATAAAGTTTACTTACGATTATGATTATGAACGCTTTATGAACGGTTTGAAAGCCTTGAGCCTTATGTTTTCTTACGGAGCTTATGATATATGCATGATGTCCTTCTCCTACATTTACTTATGAGTTTTCTTTTACTTTTAAATGTCTGTTTTACTTACCTTTCATACTCGGTACATTCCATGTACTGATCGCATACTTTCTATGCTGTGTCGTTTCATGATACAGGGTTCGGATCTCAGGCTCATCCTCATCCTTAGTCCATCTCAGCTTACGCTCTCAGATTATTGGTGATTTCCTCATGTTTCGAGGACCGTTTGATAGACTTTTATGTTATCTTGTGTTTTAGTATTGTTCGAGTTAGTTGGGGGATGTTGTCCCATCAACCCATCGTATGTAGTAGAGGCTTTCAGACAATATGTAGTACTTAGCTTATGTGTACGCCTAGTCTTTTCTGGCGTTATGCTATGGTTATGTTTCTGCTATATTTTATGTTTAATATTCCGCTTATTTAAATGAGAATAGTTGTATGCATGTGCCATGGGTCGACATGGGGTCTCTCGGGGTCCTTTGTCCCGTATCCACGATCTGGGTGTACGTTCGGATCGTGACAAACTTGATATCAGATCCATAGGTTTGGAGTGTCCTAGGGTGTCTGAAAGCCGCGTTAAGTAGAGTCTTTTTCATGGGTGTGAATCACGCCACACCTATGACGAGGAGGCTACTAGACGTTTAGGAAATGTTCCCTTCTTTCATGTTCTATGTCATGTGATAAAAAGTCTCTCCATCCTTCTAATTCATGGGATTCAAAATTTCAAAATTATTGCTCCTAGAAGAATGAATGGAAGGAGGAATGGAAATGATGAAGGCCATGGGGGTGGCACTGACCATGGGCATCAGCAAGCCCCACCTGTTTAGGAGCCCCAGGAACTAAGGCCAGCTGCCCACACTGAGTTTCGGGTGGCTATTAAGATATTGGCGCAGGCCTTGACCACTCAGGTCAACCAGCAGGCTATTGCGTAGGTCCCACGGAATGGCAATGCAGCGGTGACTCGGATTAGAGACTTCTTGAGGATGAACCCTCCTGAGTTCATGGGATCAAAGATGGACGAGGATCCACACGAGTTCATTAAAGGATCTTGAAAGTCACTCAGGTTATGGGGGTGACAAATGGGGAATGTGTTGACTTGGCCTCTTATCAGCTAAAAGAGGTCACTCATATCTGGTACAACTAATGGAGGGACAACAAGGCAACGGGAGCGGGCCCAATCAACTGGGATGAGTTCCACATGGATTTTCTCGATAGGTTCTTCCCTCAGGAGATGAGGGAGTTGAAAGTAGCGGAATTTTTGAACCTCAAGTAAGGAAAGATGATAGTGCCAGAGTATTCACTTGAGTTCACTTGTTTGTCAAAGTACGCCCCAAAGTTAGTGATGGATCAAAGGGCGCGGGTGAGCCGATTCGTTCATGGTGTGGCTGGTTATTTAGTCAAGGATTGCAAAATTGCCATGCTCCACCAGGATATGGACTTTCCTCGCATATTGTTGTACGCCCAGCAGATGGAGGCGACTCATGCGAGGGAGAGGGTGGCAAAGAGGGTTCGGACGGATAGCCATGGGTTTTCACATCAGAGGTCAGGCGGTGGCTACCGTCCACAGTTTCAGCAGATATCACCAGCCCCAGCACCATCATCAGCTAGTGTTCCATCTAGACCCATGAGTGATTAGAGGAGCAAGGCTTCAGGGTCGAGGTATCAGAGGGGCACCCAGTTAGAGTATACCTCTCTAGCCTGCGGGAAGTGCGGCAAGAGTCATGACGGAGAGTGCCTGCTCAGTTTAGATGTTTGCTATGGGTGTGGTAGACCTGGGCACATACGCCGAGCGTGCACATATGCTAGACAGGGTGATGATAGGGGTCGTGCACGGACCACCAGGTCAGCAGCAGCTCCATCCCATTCCGCTCCGCAGGGAGCATCGACTAGTTAGGTGGCGGACAGTGCCAAAATCGATTCTATGCCCTTGCCTCGCGCCAGGAGCAAGAGACTTCTCCAAACGTGGTCACTGGTATATTCCGTGTCTTTCATATTGATGTTTATGCCTTGCTAGATCCAGGAGCTACCTTGTCTTTTTTGACTCCTTACATTGCTAGTAGCCTTGGAGTTAGTCCCGAGACCTTGTCAGAACCGTTTTAAGTTTCAACCCTTATTGGTGATTCGGTCATAACTAGACGAGTATATAGAGAATGCCCGTTCACTATGTTGCATAAAGTTACCTTGGCAGACCTTGTAGAGTTAACCATGACTGACTTTGGTGTTATTCTTGGAATAGATTGGTTGTTTGCATGTTATGCTTCGATTAATTGTAGGACCCGTACGGTGGAATTTCATTTTTTGGGTGAGTTAGTGTTGGGTGTGGAAGGGTAGTTCGGCGGTACCAATAGGTCGGTTTATTTCCTATCTTAAGGCCAGGAAGATGATCTCAAAAGGTTGCATAGTACCACCTAGTTAGGTTTAAGGATGTGGAGTCCGAGACCCCGACTATTCAGACAGTTCCGGTGGTGTGCGAATATCCGGAGGTGTTTCCTGATGATTTGCCAGGTGTTCCTCCGAAGAGGGAAATTGATTTTGGTATTGATCTATTACTCGATACGCAGCCTATATCCATTCCTTCCTATAGGATGGATCCAGTCGAGCTAAAGGAATTGAAGGATCAGTTAAAGGATCTGTTGGATAAGGGATTCATTAGACCGATCCAGTCTCCATAGGGTGCACCGGTTCTATTTGTTCGAAAGAAGGACAGTTCCCTTCGCATGTGTATTGACTATCGGCAGTTGTACAAGGTTACCGTCAAGAACAGGTATCCCTTACCTAGGATCGATGATTTGTTTAACCAGCTTCAGGGTGCCAAGTGCTTCTCCAAGATTGATCTCAAGTCCGGGTATCACCAGCTCAGGGTTCGGGAGAGTGACATCCCGAAGACCTCTTTCAGGACTCTATATGGTCACTACGAATTTGTTGTTATATCTTTCGGACTAACCAATTCCCCTGCAACTTTTATGGATCTAATGAACGGGTGTTTCAAGGCATATTTGGACATGTTTGAGATTGTGTTCATTGATGACATCTTGATATACTCACAGAGTGAGGAGGAGTATTTCGCTCACTTAAGCGTAGTACTTCAGACCCTTAAGGATCGCCAGCTATATGCAAAGTTCAGTAAGTGTGAGTTTTGGTTGGACTAGATGGCATTTCTTGGTCTTATGGTATCAAGCTAAGTCATAAGGGTAGATTCCTAGAAGATTGAGGCGGTGAAGAATTGGTCCAGACTGGTAAATCCTTTAGAAATTCAGAGTTTCTTGGGCTTAGCAGGCTACTACCGAAGATTCGTTGAGGGCTTTTCATCAATTGCATCCCAATGAACAGGTTGACTCAGAAAAAGGTGAAGTTCCAATGGTTGGATGCTTGTGAGAAAAGCTTCCAAGAGTTAAAGACCCGACTCACTTCAGCACCAGTGTTGACTTTACCCGAGGGTACTGATGGCTTTGTTGTATATTTTGATGCTTCGAGAGTCGGACTGGGATGTGTGTTGATGCAGCGTGGGAAGGTAATAGCATATGCCTCGAGACAGCTGAAAGTTAATAAAAAGAATTACCCGACCCATGATCTTGAGTTGGCTGCGGTGGTGTTTGCATTGAAGATATGGTAGCATTACTTGTATGGGGTTCACGTGGATGTATTTATGGATCACAAGAGTCTACAATATGTGTTCACACAGAAAGATCTAAATCTTCGGCAAAGGAGGTGGTTGGAGTTACTAAAGGACTACGACATGAGTGTCCTCTACCATCCGGGCAAGGCTAATGTGGTTGCGGATGCGCTTAGTAGGCTCTCTATGGAGAGTGTGTCCCACGTGGACGAGGGAAAGTAGGAGTTGGTGAGATATGTCCATCGATTTTCAAGGTTGGGGGTTAGATTGATCGACTCGACTGATGGCGACGTTATTGTGTAGAATGGGTCAGAATCGTCTGTAGTGGTCAATGTCAAATCTAAGCAAGATGAGGATCCGATCTTGAGGAAGCTGAAGGAAGCAGTGCAGAGTCAAAAGGTGGAGGTTTTCTCCCAAGGGGGAGATGGTGTTCTATGATATCAGGGTCGGCTATATGTTCCGAACGTCGATAATTTGAAGGTTCGGATATTGCACGAGGCACATGGTACTAGATATTCCATCCATCCGAGATCTATGAAGACCTATCAAGATTTGTTGGAAATCTATTGGTGGGATGGTATGAAGAGGGATATTGCAGAGTTCGTAGCCAAATATCCAACCTGTCAGCAAATGAAGGTTGAGCATCAAAGTCCGGGAGGTCTACTTCAGGATAATCACATTCCCACTTGGAAGTGAGAGGAGATAAATATGGATTTTGTTACAGACCTACCTCGCACTCGCGGACACTATGACTCCACTTGGGTGGTGGTAGATAGGTTAACTAAGGCTGCACACTTCCTATCGGTCAAGACCACAGGATTTAGCGAATGATTATGCGAAGTTGTATATTTTGGAGTTGGTTCGACTTCATGGAGTGCCCTTGTCTATTATTTCAGACCGAGGTACTTAGTTTACCTCCCAATTTTGGCGGTCCTTCCAAAAAGGGCTTGGGACTCAGGTTAAGCTCAGCACCGCATTCCATATGCAAACGGATGGCCAGGAAGAACAGACAATCCAGACTCTTGAGGACATGTTGAGGGCATGTGTCATGGATTTTAAAGGTAATTGGGATGATCATTTTCCCTTAATCGAGTTTGCTTATAATAACAACTATCACTCTAGTATCCAAATGGCACCGTTCGAGGCTCTTTATGGGCGAAGGTGTATATCTCCTATCGAATGATTTGAGGTTGGTAAGGCAGCTATCATAGGGGAAAATTTAGTTCACGATGCGATGGTGAAGGTTCAGCTGATAAGGGATCGGTTGAAAACCGCTCAGAGTTGTCAGAAATCATATGCCGATATGAGGAGAAGAGATTTGGAGTTTGAGGTAGATGATTGGGTATTTCTGAAGGTATCTCCCATGAAGGGAATCATGTGGTTTGGGAAGAAAGGGAAACTCAATCCCCGATATGTGGGTCCTTATCGGATTATAAGGAGAGTTGGTAAGGTGGCGTATGAATTAGACTTGCCTTCAGAGTTAGCTTCAGTTCATCCGGTGTTTCATGTATCACTCTTGAAAAAGTGCTTGGGTGATCCAGCGTTAGTAGTCCTGGTAGACAGCGTTGGTGTAAAGGATAGCCTCAGCTATGAAGAAATTTCAGTGAAAATCTTAGATCGTCAAGTCCGTAAGCTGAGGAACAAAGAAGTAGCTTCAGTTAAAGTATTGTGGAGAAATCAACATGTTGAGGGAGCTACGTGGGAAGTCGAAGTGGATATGATGGCTAGATACCCATATTTTTTCTCTACTCGCTCAGTTCCGACTTGAGGTACCAGTTTTTGCCCTATGACTCTATCTTGTTTTCATGTTCAGTTCATGTGTATAAGTTTCTTTTATGTGTATGAATGTGTATGTGAAGTATGAGATCAGTTCAGCTATGTATAAATACCTTTTATGTTTTATTTTCATTAGAGAACGTTGGAAGTAGTTAGAGAAGGTTAGAAAGTAAGGAAAAACATAGAATTGAGTTGATTCATTCCGTGAAAAAAATTCGGTTAAAATGATCAGTATATGGCTATGATAAATTGTATGTTTCTGTTTGCTTCTTGTTTCCTACACTCGAGGATGAATGTTCCCAAGGGGGAGATATTGTAATACCCCGGAAGTGCCTAAGAGTATACCCGAGAAGCTAAAATGCAAAACTGTTGAAAGTTGGGGAAAAAAGTTGTAGGACGAGAGGTACAACGACTCGTGGTATGTAACCACGATCCGTTGTTGGCAGTCGTTGGTTCAGGTGTTCATGGCAGTAGAGGCAACGATTGATGTAACGACGCATTGTATGAAACAACGATTCGTTGTTAGAGGTCGTGGTAGGAAATGGGCTTAGCAGTTGAGGAGTTTAACGGGTCATGCAACGACTCGTTGTGGCTTGCAACGACCCATTGTGGTTTGCAACGACCCGTTGTGGCTTGCAACGACCCATTGTGAAGAGTCATGGTAAGGGATCCTAGATCTCCAGTGGGAAATGACGGATGGGAACCCCGACCCATTGTACCTTACAACGAGTCGTAGTGAGGCTCGTTGGATAGAAGTGCAGAGTTTCAGAAGAAGGAAACAACGATTGAAGGAATGACCCATTGAAACTTAGGATGACTCGTCCTGTGTGTTCGTGGTTTGATTCCAAGATATGAATTGGGGAAGTGCTTAGCACGGGCGGATACCACGGGTCGTGATATTTTTCAACGGTCCGTTGGTTCATCCGTTGTTTGGTCTAGTGGGCAATTTTCTGCGTAATCAGTAAGGGTATTTCTATCATTTCTTCATCTTAAGGCCCTATACTGCGTCATTTTAAGCTCGTTTTAGTGGGTTTTTAGCAGGGTAAAACCTATTCTAAGTGTATTCCTTTCATGCATGCAAGTTTGTGAAATTTAGGAGGTGATCAAGAGCTTTTCTAAGGGATTCTTCTTCCAATTTCTCCTTGGGCAATCAGTGAGGTGCTAGATTCATCCTTCCCAGGTATGTAGAGTTTAGAATGGGTGACTTCTTCCATACCCATGCCCAAATTTCGAATTTAATCATGAATCTCCCTATTCAATTTCATGGGGTTTTACCCAAATGCATGAAAATGTGATTTCTCTTTATAAGTTTGATTTACTTGAGTTTTAATTATTGAATTATGAATGCTGGGCGAATTTTATATTATTTTCTTTAAAATCCTGTTTCAATCTTTTTAAATAGAAAATACTCATTTGATAAAGGTTCATGAAAGTAATCATTTATGATGAATATTCGATATTTTGAGTTTATTGTTGATGGAAAAGCATGATTTCAAGCCACCCATGTTTATGAGCATATTTTGAAAAAATTGAGTATGTCAAAGTATTGGGCAATGCCCACATGTTGAAGAATGATTTACGATTTATGAATGAATTACATGATTTATCGATTTATGATGTTGGCCGATGAAAAGAGCCTTTGATTCTTGGATAAACATGTTTTAAAGGGGATCAATGATGATAAATGTTATATTTTAGACTATGAATCTTAATGCATGATATTATTAATTTACGTATGAGCCTATATGTATGTTTTGGGAGCCGTGTCTAGCACCTAGCAGACCGACGTTCAAAGGACTACGCCGGTGTCTCATAACCATGTGCCGCCGTGGGTTTCTAATGATATATTGTATTGATAATGATACCCTCAAATGTGATATCACGCCTAATGCACGACCCTCGCCTGGAAAGCCAGGGTCGGCTCTGCCCATTTGAGTGAGATAGTTGGGGCATCATGAAAGACTCTACTATGATGGTGTCGGTTATGACGAATCCTCCAATTGTTCCGCATGTTTAATACATTGTTATATTTATTTTATTGGCTCAAGTTATGTTTTGATAAAGTTTACTTATGATTATGATTATGAACGCTTTATGAACGGTTTGAAAGCCTTGAGCCTTATGTTTTCTTACGAAGCTTATGATATATGCATGATGTCCTTCTCCCATGTTTACTTATGAGTTTTATTTTACTTTTAAATATCCGTTTAACTTACCTTTCATACTCGGTACATTCCACGTACCGACCGCATGCTTTTATGCTGTATCATGAAACAACACAACATAGAAAGTATGCGGTCAGTACATGGAATGTACCGAGTATGCAAGGTAAGTAAAACGAGCATTTTTAGATAAAATATACATAAAAGCTCATAAATGATCATAAGAGAGGGACATCATTCTCATATCATAAACATCGTAAGATAGCATAAGGCTCAAGGTTTTCAAATCATTCGTAAATCGTTCATTATCATAATCATAAGAGAACCTTTATCAAATTATCACTTCAGCCAATATCATAAACATAATAATGCATAAAACATGCGGAACAATGGGAGGGCTCATCAATGTTGACACCCAATTTTGACCTCCCTACGCCCGTATACGTTGCTTATATATGTATATTTTATCTACCTTTTTTTTACGTAATTATTCGACTTGCATTCATATTTTAAAAATAATTAGTTATCATATTCTTGCAAAATTATCTTAAATTACATATATATGTATATAACTTGCATTGATTTCAATTTATTAATTTTCTGATATTAAATAATGGTGTCATATATAGTATATTTTGTATAAATATACGCTCTTATTTTGAAATATATATCTTTACTTAATCTTTATAAACTATTTACATAACTTTACTAAATTTTATAAATTTTATTTGAGTGGTAATATTACTTGAATTTATAAATCATTTATGTTAATAATAAATTTTTTATAATATTTGATAACTTAATTTTATTTTCTAGTCATTGAATTATTTACAAATATAATAATTTATTAATTATAATATTTACATGAGTCTACTCAAATTAATGATTTATTTATATTAATGATAATGTTTATATGATTTTTTTTTCATAATTTAAACTATTTTATTATCTATTTTTTAAATTATTTACGAGTGTAGTATGTTTATTAATTTAATAGCAGCTAAAATCCAATTTCATCCAATTCATTTAAAAATCTAGCCACTTTATACCCATTTATGCCGATTCTAGCCTTTTTTCTATCCAATCATGTCAATTTTAGCATATTTTTATCAAATTTGGCCACTTTTTAAATTTAATTCAATCTTAAATTAATTCCTACTCATTTACCCTACTCATGACCCGCGTTCCGACCCATAAACCGACCCATCTATCCCAGAATCAATCCTAGCCGTCCATCTCTTTTAATCTGACGGCTGAGATTAAACTCTACCCTTTCCATACTTATGAGTATACATCCCCAAACCCTAACTCATTTTCCTCATTTTCCCTCTCCCTAAGCCAAACCCCGTCGCACCCCCTCCCCCTTGTCTCTCCCTCGTCCTTTCCGACAAACTCCGAAGAGAACCCGTCGGACCACCAACCGGAACCCATTTCTCGGCCAGAAATCACTCGACCTCCCTCTGTTTCTCTCTTCTCCAAAGCACCTCCACCTTCGCCGGAGAAACACCCAATGGCCGTAGATCAGCCGCCTCCCTCTTCTCTTCTCTCCCTCTTTCTCCAAACCAGCCGCATCATTTTCCCCTCTTTTCACCTCCAGTCGGACGAATCCCCAGAACCCCACGCCGGAAAACGCCAAGACAGATCTTCGTAGATCTGTCCGTGATACCAATTATTTTTTTAGGGATTCACTTTAATTTTTTCTTTTGTTCTTACCTATGCCTATTTAGACCTAAGGGAGAATCATGTTTGTTGATAATATTGTTTGTATGATTGTGTTTCAATTATTGCTTGTGTTTACCTTATAATATCAGATAGACCTTGTTACACCTTGATCTGGCTGAATATTCTCGTAAAAATCAGTGGTTTTAGAATATGTGTGTATCACTGTTTTGTTGAAATTTTAGAGGAAGTCACTGATGTTTGGGTTTTGTATTTGTGAGCACATACATATCTACATGAAATCATTTTCTTTATCCCGTACAAATACATGTATATATGGATATCAATATTCAATTGTTAGTTCTTCCCTCCTAGTACTATATATATATATATATATATATATTTGCTTGATTGCTTGGTTTTATTCCGTCCAAAGTGTGCAAACTAAGTTTTTTTTACTACTGTTATGGTGTTTAATTCAATTAAGTTGTATATTTATATCACAGTCCTTTGTTTGGTAAAATTCCGTAATTAATTGATAATATCTTTACTCGGTGATTTTCTCCTTGTGACAAATCTGCTTGATAGGCAAATATGTTAAATATATTCATTTACAGGATGTCAATCATATATTATTCAATAAGCCCCAGTTAAAATCCTTATTTTAGATTGTTATTTTCCTGAATTAATAATATTTTTAGGTTTGTTTGCTGTAAATATTTTCATACCGTTGTGCTGCATATTTTAATTTAATTAATCATATATTTGTATTTTATTGTATATTAAGTGATAGTTTGACTTTTGATTTGTCTCGACTGATTCTTTCCTTATTATGAGTGATGATAACTTTGGTAAAGGAAAGGGGATCTTACCAAAAGTTTATTTGATTCTGTCAATGAAGAGAATATTTTTTTCTACTAATTCTATGTGTGATTTATTGTTTCCCTTTTATTCTCTAATTTGACTTATTGGTTCGGCTATAAAAAGCAACCCTCCACTTCTCTTTGGAGGACATTCTAACAGTGATAAAAATTTACTTTACTTTTACTGCTTCATCCGTTCTAAGTTCTTGATTCTTCTTCCCTCCTCAATACGAGCACTGCTCGGGATCCACGAGATCTTGTGATCTTGACGTATTGAGGTTTGAGCCTCAATTATTGGAAAAGCTTTTCTGAAATTGCTGGTTATTGCTCTATTTATTCACTGGTTAGTTTTATTTTCCTGCATCACTTTCGATAACAATGTGTGAATTTGCTATAATGACTTTGAATTGCTTTTGTTATCCTACTATATTCTAGTAGTCTATTTGCATATTTAAATAGCTATTAACGAGTTAGGCTTCATGAATCCCCAGACATATCTATTTGTATGTGTATTTGTGGTTTTACATATTTAACAGGTCTTTTCTTGTAATGACATGAAGAATCATCGGGACGTGATGGGATCTAGAACTTGTTCAATTAATTATTACTGTTTTATTTCATTGTAATTTTTTTTATGAGTTGTAAATTGTAATAAACGCTAATGAATAATGGAAAGGGTCTGGGGGGGGGGGGAATGGTATGCTTTTTCTTTACTATTTTCTCTTAATTTGTCAAAATCGCTTAGAAAGCATGCCTATAGGAATTTCAATAACATACACGAAAAATAGAAATCATGCCCATAGGAATTAATTTAATCAATCACATGTGACGCTAGAACACATGCTTATAGGAATTTAACCTAAAATAAGCAATTTGAATCATGTCTGTGGGATTAATAAAGGTTGACTGTTTTAACTATGGGTGAGACTTAGCAATCAATTTTGAAGCATGTGTCGTATTCATTTGTTAGTAAACCTGTCTATAGGAATGAACAGAACCTGATTATTTCCACTAAAATTATGCCTATAGGAACAAAAATAATTTAATTTGAAGCCTGTTCATGTTTAAATTTTAGTACACCTATCTGTAGAAATTACATTCCACCCATGTTCGTACTTTTGATTTGGTTGCTACCAGTGATGTTAGCATGTTTAATAAACTGTTCATATAGATACGATGCGTAAAGGTTTAAACTCTGCTTTAACAACCTGTTGAATTAAAGCATTTTGTATGGCATGAAGTACGTCTTATGTTATTGCATAAATACCTTGTCAATATGAAATTTATAATCAAATCTGCAACCTGTTTCTTCTAGTGTGTGGGATTTACATCAATAATCTGCCTTTATGATTAACACTCTTTGAATTGTACGCTATAGAAATTAATATCTACAATAATTCATGTGAATTAGCTGTAACTACGTTATAATCTGCTATATGTCAATCTGTTTGTACTAATTTAAAATCATGCCTATAAGATAATTACAAATTTATTTATGTTCACTGGAAATCTTGTCTGTAGGGGTTAGAATAATTTTGAAGCATGCTTGATTTCTATTTTGAGGGAGGCTTATGTGAAACCTTGTATGCTGACTGTTTTAAAGTATTCTTTGCTTTTTTTTACTTGCCGTTAATCACCTTAAACAATCTTAGGATTTTAGACCCAAATCCAAAATTAGTTGTCCAATGCCTCTTGGACATTAGGCTCGGGCGGGTAGGCAAATTTTAGGGCGTTAGTCTATTCATATAGACACGCCTTAAGTTAATAATCAATTAATTAGGCGGGTAGTGGGATATGATAGTCCATGCTCGCTGAATAATACTAGCATTCTAAATGGTTGCGAAGTATTATTTAAGTTGCACAGGGTGATCCCATTAGGATAAAATAACCCCTCTTTAAGTGTAGAACTACGTTCGGCCTGATTTCCTTTAGAAAAATGTAGGCGCCTCTTCGAGGTTCGACCCCATATATAAATAAATATTTATTTGGTTTTCTTTTATGTGGGATTTTTATAAATTATTCTGTTATGTGTTAAATTATTTTTTTTATTTTATTTATTCATATATTGTGACAAAGAAAAAATAATGTAAAAAATAATTATCTTTAAATTCATTCTATCTTAATTTCTTTCTTCTCGCTTTTCTGTAATCCTTTATTTATTTTACGCCTAATCGATTAAGTTAAAATTGTGGAAATATAGGTTAAAATCAATCTTATTTGCTCGCCTAGTTAATTTCCCCACATATTAATGGATCCGGCCGGGAACCATATTTGTGGACCTCGAAAGGTACCTAATTCCTTCCTTTCGAGGTAATTTAAGCCCTTGCCCGACTCTGGTAACATAGATAACTAAGCAGACTTTAGCTTAAAACGGTGCCCTAACGCACCTCAAAATCGTTAGGTGGAGACTCTTCTTTCATAACTAACCCTTAAGAGCCATCACATGTTGTATCCTGCTTTTCGAGAGAAAAATGGGGCGCAACAGCATGACGACTCTGCTGCAGATTTTAGGCTTTAACCACATCGTGTTCGTTTATGTGGGGTTTTATTTGATTTTAATTCTTTAAAATTGCTAACTATCAGGTTTAAAATCTTTTCCCTTCATTTGTTTCTAGCAATATTTATTCGCTTCCCTATATGTTTTACCATGAAGTTACTAACCGTTTTCCTCTTTTTGTTTTTCCCGTTATTATTTATCATTTCTTTATGACTTGTAATACGCGATAATTATTTATAAATTGTTTCATTTTATATTAAACTGTCATACCGCTCATATTTTTCCCACTTGGGAATCTCTCACTATCACACACAACGACGGTTGCGTGGTTTCACGGCTGTTCACTATTAAAACACCTCGAGGAATGTCTTATGATTTGGTCGATCAGCGGTGCGTGACGGTCATAAGCTTCCTCACTCTCGAGTTGTTCGCTTGAGGGAACCGTGTCATACCCACTCTCATTCCTAGATCTTGATCGTGTACGCCTTTAGTAAGGTGGGCATATCATATTAAACTTAAAAAATCGCAACGTCCATGGTACGTCAAGATTAAATAGAGAAACTTGCCCTAAGTCTTAAGGGATTTTAAAATCCCAAAAAGGACGATCCATAAATTATGTGCATTTTGAGAGAAATAATGTTTAAGTAATTTCATTTTGCTCCTGGGTGGGTAGGTTAGTTTAACTTTCCTTTGTGCTGCAGGTACAATGAGTCTCCCTACCTCCTATCCGAGATTTGGTATGGTTTGGTGCATGCTCGTAGGAGTGAAAGCATGGTGGTGTGATTTAAGAGAATATGGTCAAAATAAGGTGAGGAAAGTATTGGGGCACTTGCCTTCTCTTATGCAAGTTACCCCATGTCGAGAACTTATCGAAGCGGCAACTGCATTCTCGGATGAGAAAAGAGTTGTCTTCAGATTTGGTGACAATGAAATGACTCTGTTATTGGAAGAAATTGGTGGGTATGTAGAAAACGTGAGCCTGTTGTGGAGAAATAGGAAATGGGAAAAAGCTGAGATGATTATTCCCAAACGCGTCACCCTAGAAGATGCGTGTGACAAGTTGGGGCTGCAAGGTAGAAACATGGTATCGTATGTAATGAAGGGAAGAATGCTGGGGAAATATTTGATCAACCGGTTTAGTCATAATTCTTCTCGCGAAATCTACAAAGAAGAGAGTCCCGATCCAAGCTCGTGGATGAGCAAAAGAATATTTGCATTCATGGTTTATTTTCTGGGAATGGTGGTCTTCCCACGAGGAGCTAAGGAAGTCACTGATATCTACCTTATTTCGGTCGTTCACGCCTTATGCAAAGGTGTTGACAAAGGACCTTGCACAATTGTCCCAATGATCATGGTCGAGATCTATCGATCTCTGGGAAAGTGCAAAAATGGGTTTAAGCATTTCAAAGGATGTAACTTGTTGCTTCAACTTTGGCTTATCGAATATCTTCAAAAGGTGTGTAGCAACCCAATCATGCCCAGACCTACAGAAACCGATTGCATTGCCACTCACCATTACAGGGTCACTATGGGAGTTAAACCAATAAAAAGGCCCGAGGAGGTAGAAAAATAGGGTCAAATGTTGGGTAATTTGACAGAAGACTCTGTACAATGGATGTTTGATTGGTTTTCGAGATCTAACTTCGTGGTGTATACCAAGTCTCGATACTATTTGGTTTTGATAGGACTCTGAGGTCTTCAATCATACTCTCCGATGCGGACAACGCGTCAGGCTGGAAGAATGCAAATAATACCCAGGGTTGCCGACATGGATGCATACCAAGTGGATTACAAGGATGACCTTGTTCCGCATGCTCTGGACATTGCAAAAGCGTGGAACAAAAAGATCTACCTCGACGAGAAGAGCATAGAGGCTGACCAATATCAGGCAGGCTACGTAACAGGATATATTGAGTGGCTACGTGACGATTGGGCTGGTACTGCAATATCGAGTGTCAAACGAGGCAGGCACGTATAGGATAAGGAAGCCCAAGCACAAACCCTCTATCATCATTTAAAGAGAAAGGTCCAAGATTCTGAGGCTTGTCACAGACAGTTACACGACTACAATGCCAAAGAAATTATTGAGATGGGCAAAGAATTGGAGTATTGGAAAGATCGAGCCTTAGGTTTGGATTTAATGATACAATATTTGCGTGACGAATTCAGCAAACATGGTGAGGAATGCCTAAATGGGGGAGATATGGGGAAGGATCGAGCATTGTCCTATCTTCTGTCTAGTCGCCACCATTTTGACAAAGTACTAGAAGATCCAAAGAAATCAAACATCGATGAAGAAATTTTAAAGATTTAATTGAATGTTATTTAGTTTGTTTCTTGTATTTTTTGCAACTTTTTATCCTAATAAAGTTTTATTTTGGGTTTATGTTTGGAGCAAAATGACAATACTTAACAACATGTTTCTCTCAAACTCGTTAGGCCTACCTCTGGCATAAAAGAGGCTCCAAAATTAGGAAAAGCGTCAACATTTCTATTTGATCTTTACTTTAATCAGCGTAATTTCTAACCTCTCTTACTAACTGTGATTTGTTTGTTGTTGGTCTTATTTTTTCCCCTTGCCAAAGGTTGATCTGTGCAAACCTGGCCTACTATACAAGGTCAAAAGGGGCTCCTCCTCCTCCTCCCATTCCTAACTGCAATAGAGGGAAGAACAAGATAGATGAGCATAACAACAGTGGTAACGATGCACCTAGGGATAAACGGGATAATTCCGAAGGGGTCTGTCCTCCAGGTTACAGCGAGGTGATTATGAGGCTCGAGCAGAAAATTTTCGAGCTTCAAGAAGAGTTAGCATAAGTTTGCAGCCTAAATACCCAGACAACGTTATTTGGGGCCCAAGGTGATGCCTCGACTTCAAAAGCACCGGACAACCTCCCTATGTCTTCACAATCCGCAGCTCCACCACAAGATACTCCACCCCAATATTACCAATACCCTCCATATACATATCCAAATCCCCCAGCTCCCGTTACCTCCCATTACCCATCATCGGCTCAAGAAATACCTTCCCCAGCCAATATAAATGCAACATATGCCCTCATACCAACCCAATCTATATGGAGACGGCGCCTGTAACTCATTATCTGGAGGAATCCGAGCCTTCAAAAAAGGATAGAATGATTCAGACTCTAGCAGAGGAGTTGAAAAAGACAAACAACAGATTGCAAAGTGTTGAAGGCACCAAAGGAATAACAAGTTTAGATTATGAGGACCTATGCATACATCTTGACGTCGAGCTACCGGAGGGATACAAACCTCCCAAGTTTGAACTGTTTAATGGGACTGGTGATCCAAGGGCCCACTTGAGATTGTATTGCGACAAACTGGTAGGAGTGGGACGAAATGATAAGATAAGGATGAAATTGTTCATGCGAAGTTTGACTGGTGAGGCTCTTAGCTGGTATGTAGAGCAGAATCCGAAGAAATGGTTTACCTGGTCAGAAATGGTAGTAGCCTTTGTGGAGCGTTTTGGGTTCAATACAGAAAATGCACCTGACTTGCATTACATCCAAAACCTCAAGAGGAAGCCCATTTAGACTTTTATGGAATTCGCAACTCGTTGGAGGATCAAGGCTGCCAGAGTGCGACCCCTAATGGAGGAGTCACAGATGAAAGACATCTTCATGTGGACTTTGGACCCGCAAGTTTATGACAGATTGATGCTAGTCAGTAAAAAAAGTTTTGCAGAGATCATCAAGCTGGGAGAGAAGATTGAGGACGGTATCAAGGATGGTACCATTATCAACTTGAATGCATTGCAAGCGGCTAACAAATCCTTGCAGTCTGGAGCTACTTCAGAAAGCCGCAAGAAGAAAGAAGTGGGCACCGTTATGATGGCCCAAGGGCCGAAGAGTTATGTTTATAGGCCTCAGGCACCAGCCTCACATTACCAAATTCCAACCTCGCATTACCAGACTTCACCCTACCAGACTCCACCTCCACCATATCAAGCTCCATCATCGCCTTATCAAGCTCCATCACCATATTAAAATCCCCATTCCTACCAAGCTCCATATCAAACTCCCCCTCCGACCCATTTCCAAACACCTCCATCACATTACCAAGCCCCGCCTTATCCCATCTATAGCACACAACCCTCTTATCCACATTCTTCTCACCCACGACCTTCTTCCTCACCAAGCCAAAGGCCTAGGGCTCAATTTGAAAGGAGGCCAACAAATACCTATACTCCGTTGGCAGAACTGATTCAATTATATGCGAGGCTGAAAGAAGCTGGTTACATTGAGCCTATTCCTGCACTCCTGGTCGATACCCAAGCTAAGTGGTATGACCACAGCAAGGTATGTATGTATCACTCAGGCATGAGGGGGCACACTACAGAGTCCTGCAGATCGTTGAAGGACAAAATACAAAAGTTGATTGATACAAAGGTTATTCACCTCAAAGATCTGACACCGAATGTAACAAGTAATCCTCTGCCAAATCACCAAGTGAATATGATTTCTTGTGATGAGGCTGAAGACTTGTCAAATACTATTGGGGTGATTGAACCCAAAGCAGTTTCTTTTTCAGACCCATCTATAACAGTGCAGGTACGTCCTCCATTCGAGGTTGAGGTAGCTACGCCAAGGCCTCCATTTACAGTGGTAAGAGCTGCTCCAACTCGTACAAAACGGTGCCTTGGAGCTACGAGGAAAATGCCTCGCGGAGAACAAAGGTGTTGGAGGCGGATGCAGCACAAGGGGTGACGCGATCTGGAAGGGTATACACTCCTGATACTCTAGTTCAAGGGACCGACAAAGGAAAACAACCAGCGGTGGAAACAGAAAATAATAGGATCCAGAAAAAGGTGCAAGAAAAGGAATACTCTGTGGTGGAACAGTTGAGCAAGACCCCGGCTCAAATTTCTATTTTGTCCCTTCTGCAAAGCTCTGATCAACACCAAAAAGCTCTAATGAATGTGTTAGGAGAAGCATACGTTCCTGCAAGCATATCTAGCAGTGAAGTGGCCTATATGGTGGGTCAGGTATTTGAAGCCTAGAAAATCTCGTTCCATGAAGATGAATTGCCTGTGGAAGGCGTGGCTCATAACAAAGCGTTGCATATCATGGTGTAGCACTCAGACAAGTTCATCACCAAGGTATTGATTGACCCAGGCTCCGGTTTAAATATTTGACCGCTGAACACTTTGACCCGATTGGAAGTTGACCTCGCCCAAATCAAGCTATGGAAGATGAACGTCAAAGCTTTTGATGGTTCACAAAGGGACACCGTGGGGGAAATCGATCTGGATGTGCTAGTTGGCCCTGCCATATTCACCATGACATTCCAAGTAATGGACATCCCAGCCTCTTATAATTTGCTATTGGGATGCCCATGGATTCATGCTGCGGGAGCTGTGCCTTCAACTCTGCACCAATGCCTGAAGTTTGAGTGGGATCACCAAGAGGTCATGGTCCACGGGGACGAAAGCCGTCCAATCTATGCTGCTCCTGTTATCCCTATCATTGAAGGAAAAAGAGATTTGGATGGGGAGAGTTTCCACACCTTAGAACTTGTCGGTGTCATCGAGGAAGAAAGGTGGTGGAGCGATAAGATTTTAAGTATGCTTCTATGGTTGGGATTTGAGCCAGGTAAGGGCCTTGGAGTCAAATTGCAAGGGATGTCGAAGCCGCTGCAAGTGGCAACACAAAAAACCACTTTTGGATTGGGATATCAACCCACTGCAGAAGAGCTGGACGATTGGAAATATCCTTTGGGAAAGAAAACTTTTTTGTTGCCAAACCCACTGCCTTCGCTTCAGCAACCCTTCGTTTCTGACGGTTTTCTTGATATCAAGCGGGCCGAGGAAGATGTCGTGCTGCTCAGTTTAAGGAATCTATTTTTGGATGAGCCAATTGATACAATTGCCATGCCATTATCGACGAGGAAGAAGGAGGGGCCCCACAATAGGACGTAGGAGTTCAAAGAGGAGCCGCCAACTGGACAGCCACTCCATCCAGAGCTCGTCGTGCATCTGGGTAGACTAAAAGGATCAGTTTTTCTATTGTTTCAAAATAAAATATTTGTTTTGAAGTCATTAAATTCTCTTTAGAATATTATGTCAAACTTTTGACCAAAATTTTAAATTAATAAAATTATTTTCTTTTCATATATTTGTCAATTTTATTTATTTTCAGCATTTCCAATATCGAACGCGTTGAATCTAAGGCCATGGCTTGTAATGAAACTTTACGACATAACTCAGGCAACTCATTTGAAGCCGAAGAAGATGAGGTACCTACTTAAATTGTCAGGGAGGTAGAAGAGTTCGAAGACAAGCCCAAAGCAAACCTGACAGAGACCGATGTGGTAACCTTAGAAGATGCAGAGACACCTAAAGAGACTCAAGTCAGCACTCATTTGCAAAAAGATGAGGTTGAGGAGTACATAGAGTTTCTTAAGGAATATAAAGACGTCTTCGCCTGGTCCTATGCAGATATGACAGAGCTCAGCCATTCCATAGTAGCACATAGGTTGGCTACTGATCCATCGTATCCTCCTGTCAAGCAAAAGCCGAGAAAATACAAGCCTTACATGAGCCTGAAAATCAAAGAGGAAGTGGCTAAGCAGATCGACACCAGAATCCTCAAAGTAGTAGAATATCCCACTTGGTTTGCTAATATTGTGCCAGTACTGAAGAAGGACGGAAAGGTCAGAGTTTGTGTGGACTACAGGGATCTCAACAAGGCCAGCCCTAAAGATGATTTTTCGCTGCCAAACACCCACATCCTTATTGACAACTGTGCCAAGCATGAGACACAGTCATTCGTAGATTGTTTCGCTGGCTATCATCAAGTCAGAATGCATGATGAGGATGCTGAAAAAACTGCATTCCTTTCGCCATGGGGCGTATATTTCTATAAGGTAATGCCGTTCGGGTTGAAAAATGTTAGAGCCACCTATATGCGGGCCATGACCACCATCTTCCACGACATGATCCACAAGGAAATTGAGGTTTATGTGGATGATGTCATCATTAAGTCAAAGAAAAGCTCAGATCATCTGGCAGACCTCAGAAAGTTCTTTGACAGATTGCGGAAGTATAACTTGAAGCTAAATCCCGCAAAATGTGCATTTGGTATTCCATCTGAAATATTATTGGGATTTATTGTCAGTTGTCGGGGTATTGAGTTGGATCCAACCAAGATTAAGGCCATCCTATAGCTCCCACCGCCGAAGAGTAAGAAGGAAGTCATGAGCTTTTTAGGACAACTCAACTATATCAGCCGTTTCATTGCTCAGTCAATGGTTATTTGCGAGCCTATCTTCAAATTGCTGAAAAAAGATGCTGCTAAAGAGTGGACTCCTGAGTGTCAAAAAGCTTTTGATAGAATCAAAGATTATCTATCGAAGCCTCCGGTTTTAGTCCCACTAGAACAAGGAAGACCTTTGCTCTTGTATTTATCCGTGCTAGAAAATGCCTTTGGTTGTATTTTCGGACAACATGACGAGACAGGGAGAAAGGAGAAAGCCATATACTATTTGAGCAAGAAATTCACACTATATGAGGCTCGATATACGTTACTAGAGAGGATGTGTTGCGCTTTGACTTGGGTTGCTCATAAGCTGAGGCACTATTTGTCTACTTACACGACTTATCTGATCTCCAGAATGGATCCGCTAAAGTATATCTTCCAAAAGCCCATGCCTACAGGGAAGCTGGCTAAATGGAAGATATTACTAAGTGAGTTTGATATTGTCTACGTTACGCAGAAAGTGGTAAAAGGACAGGCTCTTGTAGATCATTTGGCGGAAAATCCTGTGGACGAGGAGTATGAACCACTGAAGACATACTTTCCCGACGAGGAGGTAGCCTTCATAGGAGAAGATATCGCTGAAGAGTATGATGATTGGAGGTTATTCTTTGAAACAACAAACTTCAAAGGAGTAGGCATTGGAGCAGTGTTGGTATCAGAGACTGGGCAGCATTACCCTGTATCAGCTAAGCTTCGATTCCCTTGTACTAACAACATGGCTGAGTATGAAGCCTGTATCTTTGGTATTCGACTGGCAGTCGACATGAATGTGCAGTCATTACTGGTAATTGGAGACTCAGATTTGCTGATGCATCAAGTGAGGGGAGAATGGGCCACGAAGAACACGAAGATCTTTCCCTACCTGCATTGTGTGTAGGAATTATGCAAGAGGTTTGTCAAGATTAAATTTTGACATGTTCCCCGAATACAGAATGAATTTGCAGATGCTCTGGATACATTGTCTTCGATGATCCAACACCCAGATAAGAATTACATTGATCCCATTCCTATTCACATACATAAGCAACCAACTTATTTCTTTCATGTTGAGGAAGAACCAGACGGTGAACCATGGTACGCTGACATCAAAGGGTATTTGAAAAATGGGGGTTATCCTAAGCATGCTACAAGCGTCCAAAATGCACGGTTCGGAGGCTAGCCAATCAGTTTTTCCTAAATGGAGAAATCCTTTATAGGAGGACCCCAGACTTGGGATTGCTAAGATGCGTGGATGCTAAGGAGGCAACAAATTTGATTGTGGAAGTTCACGCTGGAACTTGTGGGCCCCACATGAACGGTTTCGTGTTGGCAGAGAAGATCTTGAGAGCTGGCTATTTTTGGTTGACTATGGAGACGGACTGTATCAAGTACGTGCAAAGATGTCATCGCTGTCAAACCCACGAAGATGTGATTCGAGCTCCTCCCAACGAGCTTCATGCCACGAGCTCGCCTTGGCCATTCGCAGCTTGGGGAATGGATGTAATTGGTCCCATCGAGCCTACAACATCTAATGGACATAGATTCATTCTGGTTGCAATCGACTACTTCACTAAATGGGTTGAAGGCACCTCTCACAAGTCCGTCACAAAGAAGGTGGTGACAGATTTTGTCCGAGACCATCTCATTTGCCGATTTGGGGTACCTGAATCTATTATTATTGACAATGGAACTAATTTAAATAGTGACTTGATGAGAACGACGTGTGAAAACTTCAAGATCAAGCACCGCAATTCTACTGCATATAGGCCGCAGATGAATGGAGCCGTGGAGGCTGCAAACAAGAACATCAAGAGGATTTTGCGCAAAATGATTGATAACTACAGACACTGGCATGAAAAGTTTCCCTTTGCTTTGTTGGGATATCGTACCACTCTCCGAACGTCTACTGGAGCTACGCCTTATATGTTGGTATGTGGTAATGAAGCAGTGATACCAGCTGAGGTGCAAATTCCTTCTTGGAGAATCATTCAAGAAGCAGAACTGAACGATGCAGAATGGGTGCAAAGTAGATTTGAGCAACTGACACTCATTGATGGAAAAAGGATAAATATAGTCTGCATGGTCAACTTTATCAGAACAGGATGACCAAGGCCTTTAACAAGAAAGTTCGGCCAAGGCTTTTCATGCCTGGCCAATTGTTTTTGAAGCGGCTTTTTCCACACCAAGATGAAGGTAAAGGCAAGTTCTCACCTAACTGGCAATGTCCTTACATAGTTCATCGAGTGCTGACAGGAGGAGCACTTATCCTAGCAGAAATGGATGGTGAAATTTGGCCCAAACCTATCAACTCAGACGCTGTTAAGAGATACTACATTTAGATTGGCAATTTGTTTCTTTTGCTCTGCCTTGTAACCTAAACTACGTCGGACCTGATTCCCTTCTAAGAGGGAAGCGTAGGCGTCCCTTTGAGACTCGTTCTATATCTTTATAAAATTTTCTTCTCCCTTTTCGTTAAAAAGGGTCTCGGTGATTCTGTCATATTTTCTATGGTGATTTGGTTAACAAGCTGCAAACTGGGGCAGAATTTTTGAGGTCTCCTAAAAAATTCACAACTCTACGTCACTTGCAAGGAAGTCTACATCATTTTCTACACTAAGGCAGAAATTTTGAGAAATACTAAGTACAGACAAGGGTTCGAATTTAGAAAAGGACGTTGTATGGTTTTAAAATATGCCATGGCCCGTGATTTAACTCAATTTTTCTACATATTTCAAACTTACTCTACTTTTACTTTTACTAAATTATTTTAGAAGTCCGCCTTTTGTTTAAACTTTATGCCCGAGCATATACCTGGACGGAGTTCAATAACAGGTGTCTAACGAATAGAAGAAGGCTACAAAATGGACGCACAGATCAACCTCCCTTTTACAAACTAATAATTTCTCTTTGAGTGCAGAAATAACGAAATGCAAAAGGCAAAGACGGAGGACATTTTGTCGCAAGGCAACATAGAGCTAAGACATTCTACCCTTGTGCCCCTATTTATGTCTTTCTATTTCATCATCTGAGCCCGTCGTATGCATTCGAGCCCATATTGCATTTTTGAGCCCTTTATAAACATTTTTCGAGCCCTTGATATACATGATATATGCATTTACGCCCGTATTTACATATCAAGCCGATGATATATAGGATAGATGCATTCTGATTTACATTTGAGCCCATTATTGGCATTTCTTCATACTTGCATTTGAGCACGTATCTACATTTTTGAGCCCTTTATATGCATCTTTTGAGCCCGTGATATACATGATATATGCATTCAAGCCCGTATATGCATTTTGATATACATCTAAGCCCTTATTTACATATCGAGCCCGTATACATTTTCATATATGGGACTGAGCCCATGGTTGCATTTTGATATACATTTGAGTCTGTATTTGCATATTGAGCCCGTGATATACATCTCTATATATGCATCTGAGCCCGTGGTATACATTTTGATACATTCATCTGAGCCCATATTTGCGTTTTGATATACATCTGAGCCCTTTATAGGCATTTTTTGAGCCCTTGATATACATGATATATGCATTTAAGCCCGTATTTACATATTGAGCCCATGATATATATGAAAGATTCATTTTGATATACATTTAAGCCCGTGATATACATATTGAGCCCGTTATTTGCATTTCGATACACAGCTGAGCCTACGCTTGCATCTGAGCCCGTCGAGCCCGTTATTTGCATTTCAAGCCCATTTTATGCATTTGAGTCCGTTATTGCATTCTGAGCCCGTTATTGCATTCCACAAGGAAACCAGAGCTTTCGATTGAGTTATTGAGACTCTCGAATAATTTACTTTCTTTGAATTAGCATTCTTCCACTCATCCGAAGGCGTCATGGTCTAAAGGTTTCATGGCCTGTGGACATCATGTCATGGCCTGAGGATTTACTTTTCCATTTATCATGCTCCTAAGGCGTCATAGTCTAAAGACGTCATTTTTCATGGCCTGCGGACATCATGTCATGGCCTAAGGAATTTATTTTCTGCTTATCATGCTTCTAAGGAGTCATAGTCTAAAGGCGTCATTTTCACGGTCTACAGACATCATTTCATGGCCTAAGAAACTTATTTTGCATATCATTGCCCAAGACATCATGGCTTAGATACATCATCCTTTTGTCTCGAAGTAAACTTTCATCGTCTAAAGGGAACTTGCATCATGTTTAATGTTTTGCATCAGTTTATCTTACAAAATATTCGATGCATATGTTTTAATCGTTTTGTTTACGCTAATGATGAGGAATAATGAGCTACGAATGATAACGCCTTTCCTTCTATTCTCTTAACTTATCCATAATTTTCGAACCTTATTCCCACTTGTTTATTTTTTAAGGCATTCTAAATCTCGTTGATTCGTGCTATCTCCATCCTTATGCAAGCTTCACGTTACCAATTTCTTTTTAGGGATTTCGTTCATCCCTAAATCTAGAACTACACAAGGCCTGATTCTCGTGAAACCTGAGATATGTAGGCGACTTGATACTGAAGTCTCGACCACAATTTCTCCACAACTCTCATTCCCTTTTTCTTTCAGCCCCACCGAAATTTTTCTTCGGTCGGACAAAATTGCCCACTAGGTCAACGTTCTTTGCTCATCAATTCATCCTTCATTCTCAAGCAAAGAAGGGGTAGTTGTTGACACCTAATTTTGACTTCCCTACGCCCGTATACGTTGCTTATATATGTATATTTTATTTACCTTTTTTTGACGTAATTATTCGACTTGCATTCGTATTTTAAAAATAATTAGTTATCATATTCTTGCGAAATTATCTTAAATTACATATATACGTATATAACTTGCATTGATTTCAATTTATTAATTTTTTGATATTAAATAATGGTGTCACATATAGTATATTTCGTATTAATATACGCTCTTATTTTGAAATATATATATTTACTTAATCTTTATAAACTATTTACATAACTTGACTAAATTTTACAAATTTTATTTGAGTAGTAATATTACTTGAATTTATAAATCATTTATGTTAATAATAAATTTTTTATAATATTTGATAATTTAATTTTATTACCTAGTCATTGAATTATTTACAAATATAATAATTTATTAATTATAATATTTACATGAGTCTACTCAAATTTATGATTTATTTATATTAATGATAATGTTTATATGATTTTTTTCATAATTTAAACTATTTTATTATCTATTTTTTAAATTATTTACGAGTGTAGTATGTTTATTAATTTAATAGCAGCTAAAATCCAATTTCATCCAATTCATTTAAAAATCTAGCCACTTTATACCCATTTATGCCGATTCTAGCCTTTTTTCTATCCAATCATGTCAATTTTAGCCTATTTTTATCAAATCTGGCCACTTTTTAAATTCAATTCAATCTTAAATTAATTCCTACTCATTTACCCTACCCATGACCCGCGTTCCGACTCATAAACCGACCCATATATCCTAGAATTAATCCTAGCCGTCCATCTGTTTTAATCTAACGGCTGAGATTAAACCCTACCCTTTCCATACTTATTAGTATACACCCCCAAACCCTAACTCATTTTCCTCATTTTCCCTCTCCCTAAGCCAAACCCGCCGCACCCTCTCCCCTTCCTCTCTCCCTCGTCCTTTTCAGCAAACTCCGACGAGAACCTGTCGGACCACCAATCGGAAAAACACCACCGGATCTCTCTCTTCCTCCTCTCCACCATATTTCATCGGCACACCACCCGCAACCCTCCATCTCCACTGCGTCGTCACCACCCGGCCGGCATTTCCCTTCCCTCTCCCAAAACCAACAATAAGCCGACCACCACATACACCATTCCATCCCTTTCCTTTTGTGTTTCCACTCTTAGTTCCGGCCATATTTGGCCGGAAAACTACCATTGACGGCGCCAATGAAACCAATATCGTTCCCCTCGCCATTTTCGTCTCCCACCGCACCGAACCTCATTTCTCGGCCAAAAATCACTCGACCTCCCTCTGTTTCTCTCTTCTCCAAAGAACCTCCACCTTCGCCGGAGAAACACCCAATGGCCTAGTCAGCCGCCTCCCTCTTCTCTTCTCTCCCTCTTTCTCTGAACCATCCGCATCATTTTTTCCTCTTTTCACCTCCAGCCGAACGAATCCCCAGAACCCCACGCCGGAAAACAATCAGACAGATCTTCGTAGATCTGTTCATGATACCGATTATTTTTTTAGGGATTCACTTTATTTTATTTTTTTTTGTTCTTACCTATGCCTATTTAGACCTAAGGGAGAATCATGTTTGTTGATAATATTGTTTGTATGATTGTGTTTCAATTATTGCTTGTGCTTACCTTATAATATCACATAGAAACACATGAATGTTCATGAATTTTTTGTTCTTGTTATACCTTGATTTGGCTGAATATTCTTGTAAAAATCAGTGATTTTAGAATATGTGTGTATCACTGTTTTGTTGAAATTTTAGAGTAAGTCACTGATGTTAGGGTTTTGTATTTGTGAGCACATACATATCTACATGAAATCATTTTCTTTATCCCGTACAAATACATGTATATATGGATATCACTGTTCAATTGTTAGTTCCGCCCTCCTAGAACTATATATATATATTTGCTTGATTGCTTGGTTTTCTTCCGTCCAAAGTTGTCAAACTAAGTTTTTTTAACTACTATTATGGTGTTTAATTCAATTAAATTGTATATTTATATCACAATCCTTTGTTTGGTAAAATTCCGTAATTAATTGATAATATCTTTACTCGGTGATTTTCTCCTTGTGACAAATTTGCTTGATAGGCAAATATGTTAAATATATTCATTTACAGGATGTCAATCATTTATTATTCAATAAGTCCTGGTTAAAATCCTTATTTTAGATTGTTATTTTTCCGATTTAATAATATTTTTAGGTTTGTTTTGCTGTAAATATTTTCATACCGTTGTGCTGCATATTTTAATTTAATTTAATCATATATTTATATTTTATTGTATATTAAGTGATAGTTTGACTTTTGATTTGTCTTGACTGATTCTTTCCTTATTATGAGTGATGATAACTTTGGTAAAAGAAAAGGGATCTTACCAAAAGTTTATTTGATTCTGTCAATGAAGAGAATATTTTTTCTACTAATTCTATGTGTGATTTATTCTTTCCCTTTTATTCTCTAATTTGACTGATTGGTTCGGCTATTAAAAGCAACATTCCACTTCTCTTTGGAGGACATTCTAACAGTGATAAAAAATTTACTTTACTTTTACTGCTTCATCCGTTCTAAGTTCTTGATTCTTCTTCCCTCCTAAATACGAGCACTGCTCGGGATCCACGAGATCCTTGTGATCTTGACATATTGAGGTTTGGGCCTCAATTATTGGAAAAAATTTTCTGAAATTGTTGGTTATTGCTCTATTTATTCACCTGTTAGTTTTATTTTCCTGCATCACTTTTGATAACAATGTGTGAATTTGCTATAATGACTTTAAATTGCTTTTGTTATCCTGCTATATTCTAGTAGTCTGTTTGTATATTTAAATAGCTAATTAATGAGTTAGGCTTCATGAATCCTCGGACATATATATTTGTATGTGTATTTGTGGTTTTACATATTTAACAGGTCTTTTTTTGTAATGACATGAAGAATCGTCGGGACGTGATGGGGTCTAGAACTTGTTCAATTAATTATTACTATTTTATTTCATTGTAATTTTTTTATGAGTTGTAAATTGTAATAAACGCTAATGAATAGTGGAAAGGGGTCTGGGGGCGGGGAATTTTATGCTTTTTCTTTACTATTTTCTCTTAATTTGTCAAAATCGCCTAGAAAGCATGCCTATAGGAATTTCAATAACATACACGACAAATAGAAATCATTCCCATAGGAATTAATTTAATCAATCACCTGTGACGCTAGAACACATGCTTATAGGAATTTAACCTAAAATAAGCAATTTGAATCATGTCCGTTGGATTAATAAAGGTTGACTGTTTTAACTATAGGTGAGACTTAGCAATCAATTTTGAAGCATGTGTCGTATTCATTTGTTAGTAAACATGTCTATAGCAATGAAAAGAACTTGATTATTTCCACTAAAATTATGCCTATAGGAACAAAAATAATTTAATTTGAAGCCTGTTCATGTTTGAATTTTAGTACACCTATCTGTAGAAATTACGTTCCACCCATGTTCGTACTTTTGATTTGGTTGCTACCAGTGATATTAGCATGTTTAATAAACTGTTCATATAGATACGATGCGTAAAAGTTTAAACTCTTCTTTAACAACCTGTTGAATCAAAACATTTTGTATGGCATAAAGTACGTCTTATGTTATTGTGTAAATACCTTGTCAATATGAAATTTATAATTAAATCTGCAACCTGTTTCTTCTAGTGTGTGGGATTTACATCAATAATATGCCTTTATGATTAACAGTCTTTGAATTGTATGCTATAGAAATTAATATCTTCAATAATTCATGTGAATTAGCTGTAACTATGTTATAATCTGCTACATGTCAGTCTGTTTGTACTAATTTAAAATCATGCCTATAAGATAATTACAAATTTATTTATGTTCACTGGAAATCTTGTCTGTAGGGCTTAGAATAATTTTGAAGCATGCTTGATTTCTATTTTGAGGGAGGCTTATGTGAAACCTTGTACGCTGACTGTTTTAAAGTATTCTTTGCTTTTTTTTACTTGCCGTTAATTGCCTTAAACAATCTTAGGATTTTAGACCCAAATCTAAAATTAGTTGTCCAATGCCTCTTGGACATTAGGCTTGGGACGGGTAGGCAAATTTTAGGGCGTTAGTCTATTCACATAGAAACGTCTTAAGTTAATAATCAATTAATTAGGCGGGTAGCGGGATATGATAGTCCATGCTCGCTGAATAATACGAGCAATCTAAATGGTTGCGAAGTAATATTTAAGTTGCACGGGGTGATCCCATTAGGATAAAATAACCCCTTTAAGTGTAGAACTACGTTCGACCTGATTCCCTTTAGGGATACGTAGGTGCCTCTTTGAGGTTCGACCCCATATTTAAATAAATATATATTTGATTTCCTTTTGTGTGTGATTTTTATAAATTATTCTGTTATGTGTTAAATTATTTCTTTTATTTTATTTATTCGTTTATTGTGACAAAGAAAAAATAATGTAAAAAATAATTATCTTTAAATTCATTCTGTCTTAATTTCTTTCTTCTCGCTTGTCTGTAATCCTTTATTTATTTTACGCTTAATCTATTAAGCTAAAATTGTGGCAATATAGGTTAAAATCAATCTTATTTTCTCGCCTAGTTAATTTCTCCACATATTAATGGATACGGCCGGAAACCACATTTGTGGACCTCGAAAGGTGCCTAACACCTTCCTTTCGAGGTAATTTAAGCCCTTGCCCGACTCTGGTAACATAGATAACTAAGCAGACTTTAGCTTAGAACGGTGCCCTAATGCACCTCAAAATCGTTAGGTGGCGACTCTTCTTTCATAACTAACCCTTAAGAGCCGTCACATGTTGTATCCCGCTTTTTGTGAGAAAAATGGGGCGTGACAGTCATAACTGATACCATCATTGTAGAGCCTTTCATGATGCCCCAACTATCTCACTCAAGTGGGCAGAGTTGCCCCTGGCTTGCCACGCGAGGGACGTGCATTATATGATATCACGAAAGAGGGGATCATTATCATTGTAATGTATCATTATAAACCCACAGTGGCACGTGGTTATGAGACACCGGCATAGTCCTTTGAGCGCCAGGCTGCTCGGTGCTAGACACGGCTCCCAAAAACATGAATATTAGGCTCATATGTAAATCAATAACATTATTCATTATGACTCATGTCTAAATAAACATTCATCATTCATTGATCCCCATTAAAACATGATTAGCCAAGAATCAAAGGCCTTTTAGTCGCCCAACATCATAAATCGATAAATCATGAGATCCAACCGTAAATCATTCTTGAACATGTGGGCATTGCCCCATACTTTAACATGCTTTACAATACTCAATTCATTTGAAAATATGCTTATCAACATGGGTAACTTGAAAACATGCTTTTCATCATCAATAATTCATAAATCATAGGGTCCATGCATACTTGAAGATCATGCATATAACTTGTAAATCATCAAATCATGATGGGTAGTTGAATAAATTCATATTTCAAATCATAAATCATACTGGGTTTGTGAATATCAATAATTCAAGTATAGATCATAAATCGATTTATCATAGATCATGCATAATTAGACTTAATTGACTAGAAATCAAAATCAATAATTTTACAAGTAAAAATAGTTGTAAAATCTGATCAAAATCCATAAGATATGATAAAAATAACAAATCATACTAACCCATTGGTAAATCATTAGATTTTCACAAAATTGAATTCAAAACCCCATGAGATTTTTGATAGTTTTTGATAAATTAATAGAGAATGGGCATGGGTGTGAATGGAAGCACCCATTCGGAACCCTACATACCTGGGTAAGATCGGATTTTAAAGTTCCTTGAATGCCCAATGGAGAATTGATGGAGAAGAGCTTGAAACTATGCTTGATCTCTCTAAAATCCTCTTAATTTGCATGCATGGGAATGACTTATGCAAGGGGGACTTAACCTATCTTATTATGCCCGAACAAATACATAAAACAATATAGTTTAGGGCCCTAGAGCATAGAAAGGTCGAAAATACCCTTAATGAAAATTTCCTGAAAAACTGATCTGGGTGAACCAACGGGCGATCCCACGAGTCGTTGCACGATACCACAACTCGTGGTATCGAGTCATTGGATCCATTGCCTAACTTCATGCTTTCAGATTCTTCCCACAACTGGACGGGATGAGTCATTGCTTCAAATGACGGGTCGTTAGATCGACCATTGTCAACTCCTTGATAATCTCGGACTTCCCTTACAACGAGCCTCACCACGACTCGTGGTTGTTTCCAACGAGTCGTGGTATCAAGCCGTTAAGTCCACTGGAGATCTGACCACCTAGACAACGATTGGTGACAACGGATCGTCATAGCTCACAACAAGTCGTTGAATGACTCGTTACATCCCCCATGCTTAAGTCCAGTACTTACCCACGATCACCAACAAAGACTCGTTGTTCCAATCAACTAGTCGTTACTCCACCCATTGTATCCACTACCACCAGGTCTCTTGTAACCACGACTGCACGCAACGACTGGTGGTTTCCACCACGAGTCGTTACATCAACCGTCCTGTGCATGTTTCTCCAGTTTTCAGCCAACTCCCATTTTGATCTCGGGTTTAATCTTAGGCACTTTTGGAGTATTACAATATCTCCCCCTTGGGAACATTCATCCTCGAGTGTTGGAAACAAGCAGAAAAACAAAGACATGCAATCCTTACACCCAAATACTAATCATTTAAACCGAAAACTAACGGAATGACTACCTCCGATTCATATCACATAGATGAACTGATTTAATGCTTCACATACACATCCATATACATAAAAGAAACTTGAACACGTGATTTGAATATGAAAACTAAGTAGAGTGATAGGGCAAAACTGATACATCAAGTTGGAACTGAGCCGGTAAAGAATAATTGTGGGTATTTAGCCATCATATCCGCCTCGGCTTCTCACATAGCTCCTTCAGCATGCTGATTTCTCCATAATACTTTAACTGAAGCTACTTCCTTGTTCCTTAGCTTCCGAACCTGAAGATCTAATATTTCCACGGGAACCTCCTCATAGCTAAGGCTATCTTTTACACCAACATTGTCCACCAGGACTACTAGAGTTGGATCTCCCAACCATTTCTTCAAAGGTGATACATGAAACACAGGATGCACGGAAGATAACTCTAAGGGCAGTTCCAACTCATACTCTACCTTACCAACTCTCCTCATAATCCGGTAGGGGCCAACATAGCGGGGACTGAATTTTTCTTTCTTCTCAAATCGCATTACTCCCTTCATGGGAGATACCTTCAGGAATACCCAATCGCCCACCTCGAACTCCAACTCCCTCCTCCTCACATCAGCATAGGACTTTTGACGACTCTGGGCGGTTTTCAGCCTGTCCCTTATCAACTGAACCTTCGCCATAGCCTCATGAACTGAATCTGGTCCTATCATGGCTGCCTCGCCAACCTCAAACCATCTGATGGGCGATCTACATCTCTACCCATAAAGAGCCTCGAACGGTGCCAGTTGAATGTTGGAGTGATAGCTGTTATTGTAAGCAAACTTGACCAGAGAGGTAAATTGAGTACCTCAGTTTGAAATAATGGACAAGGGCACTCCATGCAATCGAACCAACTTCCGGATATATAGCTTGGCGTAATCCTCCACTGAGTCCCTGGTTTCCACTAGTAGAATTGTGCAGCCTTAGTCAACCTGTCTATAACAACCCAAATGGAATCATATTGTCGGTGAGTATGAGGTAATCCTGTTATGAAATCCATATTAATTTCTTCCCACTTCCAAGTAGGAATGCTGATATCCTGAAGTACTCCTCCCAGCATTTGATGCTCAACCTTTACTTGCTGACAGTTCGGGCACTTGGCTATGAATTTTGCAATATCCTTCTTCATGCCATCCCACCAAAAGATTTCTGGTAAATCACCATAAATCTTGGTGGCACCCGGATGGACAGAATACCTGGATCCATGGGCCTCATGCAATATCCTGCTCCTCAAAATCATCAACATCTGGAACACATAGGCGACCCTGGTACCGAAGCACACCATCTCCCCCTTGGGAGAAGACCTCCACTTTTGACATCGAACAACTTCCTTCAACTTTACCAAAATTAGGTCCTCGTCTTGTCTAGCCTTCACACCAGTCACCAAGGATGATTCAGATCCGCTTTGAACAACAACACCGCCATCGGTGGAGTCAACCAACCTAACTACTAACCTTGCGAGACGATGTACATATTTCACCAGCTCTTTCTTCCCTTCACACACATGGGACACACTCTCTATAGAGAGCCTACTAAGTGCGTCCTCCACCACATTAGCCTTACCTGAATGGTAAAGAACATTCATATCGTAGTCTTTGAGTAGATCTAACCACCTCCTTTGCCTTAGATTGAGGTCTTTCTGTGTGAACACATATTGTAAGCTCTTGTGGTCCGTAAACACATCCACATGGACCCCATACAAGTAATGTTGCCATATCTTCAATGCAAACACCACTACGGCACACTCAAGATCATAGGTCGGGTAATTCTTCTCATGGATCTTTAATTGTCTTGAGGCACATGCTATCACCTTTCCTCGTTGCGTCAATACGCACCCGAGGCCGATTCTCGAAGCATCACAATACACCACAAAACCATCCGTGCCCTCGGGTAGGGTCAACACCGGTGCGGTAGTAAGTCGAGTCTTCAATTCTTGGAAGCTCTTCTCACAAGCCTCCGACTATTGAAACTTCACCTTCTTCTGAGTCAATTTGGTCAAAGGTGCTACAATGAATGAAAAACCTTCAACAAATCTCCGGTTGTAGCCAACTAAACCCAAGAAACTCCAAATATCCGAAGGATTCACCGGCCTAGGCCAATTCTTCACCGCCTCGATTTTCCTAGAGTCTAATTTTATGCCTTCGCTTGCTACTATGTGACCCAAAAATGCTACGGAGTTCAACCAAAACTCGCATTTACTGAACTTGACATACAATTGGCGATCCTTGAGAGTCTGACGCACTACTCTCAAATGAGCGACATGCTCCTCCTCGCTCCGAGAGTACATAAGGATGTCGTCAATGAACACGATCACAAACATATTCAAATATGGTTTGAAAATCCTATTCATCAGGTCCATAAAAGCTGTAGGAGCATTTGTTAGTCCAAAAGACATAACTACTAACTCATAATGACCATACCACGTACTGAAGGCTGTCTTCGGAATATCACACTCCCAAACTCTGAGCTGATGATACCCAAACCTGAGATCTATCTTTGAGAAACACTTGGCACCCTGAAGCTGGTCAAACAAATCATCAATCCTGGGTAAAGGATACCTATTCTTAATGGTGGCCTTATTTAATTGCCGATAGTCAATGCACATCCGAAGCGAACCATCCTTCTTTCGGACAAGTAAAACTGGTGCACCCCATGGAGACTTGCTCGGTCTAATGAAGCCCTTATCTAACAGGTCCTTCAACTCCTTTAGCTCTCTGGAGCCATCCTGTAAGGAGGGATATAGATAGGCTGCGTGTCGGTAAGAGGTCAATACCAAAATCAATTTTCCTCTCAGGAGGAACACTTGGTAAATCATATGGAAATACTTCTGGGTACTCACACACCACCGGAACTGACCGGATAGTCGGGCTCTCGGGCTCTCGGACTCAACATCCTTGACCCTAACTAGATGATACATGAAACTCTTAGAAATCATCTTTTTGGCCTTAAGGTATGAAATAAATCGACCTACTGGTACAACCAAACTACCCTTCCACTGCAAGATTGATTCACCTGGAAAGCGAAATTCCACTGAACGGGTTCTACAATTAACAGAAGCATAACACACATACAACCAATTCATTCCAAGAATAATATCAAAGTAAGTCATGGCTAACTCTACCAGGTCTACGGAGGTGACTTTATGCAAAATAGTAACCGGGCATCCTCTATACACCCGCCTAGCTACAACCGAATCACCAACAGGAGTAGAAACTGAAAATGGTTATGACAGAATCTCGGGACTAACTCCAAAGCTACTAGCAATGTAAGGAGTAACAAAAGACAAGGTAGCCCCCGGATCTAGCAAAGCATAAACATCAATATGGAAAACTCGTAACATACTAGTGGCCACATCTAGTGAAGTTTCCTGCTCCTGACATGAGGTGAGGACAAAATCTGTTTTGGCGCTGTTCGCCACCCCCACTAAAAGATGCTCCTTGCGGAGCTGAACGTGTTGGAGCTGCTGCTGTCCTGGTGGTTTGCGCACGACCTCTATCACTATCTTGTCTAGCAAATGGACACGCTCGGCGCATGTGGCCAGACCTACCACACCCATAGAAAATATCTGAGCCGAGCAAACACTCCCCGACATAACTCTTGCTGCACTTTCCGCAGGATGGAGAGGTACACTCCACCTGCGTGCCCCTCTGGTCCCTCAATCTTGAAGCCTCGCTCTTCTGATCACCCTTGGGTCTAGCTAGAACACTAGCTGATAATGGTGCTGGAGCTAGTGACCTCTACTGAAACTGAGGGTGGTGACCACCGTCGGATCTCTGATGAGTAAACCCATGGCTATCTTTTTGAGCCCTCTTTGCCTCCCTCTCCCTCGCATGAGCCGCCTCCATCTGCTGGGCGTACAACACTATATGAGGAAAGTACATATCCTAATGAAGCATGGCAGTCCTGCAATCTTTGTCCAAATAACCTTCCACACCATGAACGAATCGGCTCACCCGCGCCCTCTGATCAACCACTAACTTTGGGGCATATTTTGACAAGTGAATGAACTCGAGAGCATACTCTTGTACCATCATTCTCCCCTGCTTCAAGTTCACAAATTCTGCTGCCTTTAACTCCCTCATCTCCCAGGGGAAGAACCGATCTAGGAACACCGTGTGGAACTCCTCCCAAGTAACTAGGCTTGCTCCGGTGGCCCTAGTGACCCTCCATTGCCTGAACTAGGTATGTGCGACCTCTTTCAGCTGATATGAGGCCAACTCTGCACATTCAACCCCATTCACCCCCATAACCGGGTGATCTTCACAATCTTGTTAATAAACTCACGCGGGTCCTCATCTACGTTGGACCCAAGGAACTCCGGAGGTTTCATCCTTAAGAAATCTCTAATCCAGACCGCTGCTGCATTTCCATTCTATGGGATATGTGCTACAACCTTCTGGTTGACCTGAGCGATCAAGGCCTGTGCCAACATCTGGATAGCCGCTCGAAACTCCGCGCGGGCAACTGGCTCTGGTGCCTGGAGCTCCTGAACAGGCGGGGCTTGTTGATGACCATGATCATTGCCGTCCTCATGGCCTTCACCGTTTCCATTTCTTCTTCCGTTCATTCTTCTAGGAGCCATAATTCTGCAATCGTGAATAGTATGAATTAGAAGGATAGAGAGACTTTTCATCATACGACATGGAGCATGAAAGAAGGAAACATTTCCTAAATGTCTCGTAGCCCCTTCGTCATAAGTGTGGCGCGCTTCACACCCATGAAAAAGACTCTACTCAACGCGGCTTTCAGACACCCTAGGACACTTCAAAACCTATTGCTCTGATACCAAATTTGTCACGACCCTAATGTAGACCCGGAGCGTAACACGAGATGAGGAACCCCAAAAGGCCCTCAGTCGACCCATGGAATAAGCATACATCTACTTCATTCACATTAAGCGGAAGACTGAACATAAGACATAGAGGAAACGTAAATGTAACATAGCATATCATATCATTTGGTAATACTAGACATACACATAAGTTGAGTACTACATACTATCTGAAAGGCTCTATCATGTAAGATGGGTTGATGGGACAACATCCCCAACTAACCCGGCCAAACTGAAACAAAAGATAGCATAAAGTCTAATCATACGACCCTCGAAACATGATGACTCACCAACAAGATGATAGCAACTCCGAGATGCACTAAAGATGAGGATGAGCCTGAGAGCCAAGTCCTGTATCATGAATTGATACAACATAGAAAGTATGCGGTTAGTACGTGGAATGTACCGAGTATGCAAGATAAGTAGAATGAATTAGATAAAATATACATAAAATCTCATAAATAATCATAAGAGATGGACATCGTGCTCGTATCATAAACATCGTAAGGTAGCATAAGGCTCAAGGTTTCCAAATCATTCGTAAATCGTTCATTATCATAATCATAAGAGAAACTTTGTCAAATCATCACTTGAGCCAATACCATAAACATAACAATGCATAAAACATGTGGAACAAGGGGAGGGCTCATCATAACCGACACCATCATGGTAGAGCCTTTCATGATGCCCTAACTATCTCACTCAAGTGGGTAGAGTCGCCCCTGGCTTGCCAAGCGAGGGACGTGCATTATGTGATATCATGAAAGAGGGGATCATTATCATTGTAATGTATCATTATAAACCCACGGTGGCACGTGGTTATGAGACACCAGCCTAGTCCTTTGAACGCCGGGCTGCTCGGTGCTAGACACGGCTCCCAAAAACATGAATATTAGGCTCATATGTAAATCAATAACATCATTCATTATGACTCATGGCTAAATAAACATTCATCGTTCATTGATCCCCATTAAAACATGATTAGCCAAGAATCAAAGGCCTTTTAGTCGGCCAACATCATAAATCGATAAATCATGAGATCCAACCGTAAATCATTCTTGAACATGTGGGCATTGCCCCATACTTTAACATGCTTTACAATACTCAATTCATTTGAAAATATGCTTATCAACATGGGTAACTTGAAAACATGCTTTTCATCATCAATAATTCATAAATCATAGGATCCATGCATACTTGAAGATCATGCATATAACTTGTAAATCATCAAATCATGATGGGTAGTTGAATAAATTCATATTTCAAATCATAAATCATACTGGGTTTGTGAATATCAACAACTAAAGTATAGATCATAAATTGATTTATCATAGATCATGCATAATTAGGCATAATTGAGTAGAAATTGAAATCAATAATTTTATAAGCAAAAATAGTTGTAAAATCTGATCGAAATCCATAAGATATGATGAAAATCACAAATCATAATAACCCATTGGTAAATCAATAGATTTTCACAAAATTAAATTCAAAATCCCATGAGATTTTTGATAGATTTTCATAAATTAATAGAGTATAGGCATGGGTGTGAATTGAAGCACCCGTTGGAACCCTACATACCTGGGTAGGATTGGATTTCAAAGTTCCTTGAATGCCCAATGGAAAATTGATGGGGAAGATCTTAAAACTATGCTTGATCTCTCTAAAATCCTCTTGATTTGCATGCATGGGAATGAATTATGCAAGGGGGACTTAACCTATCTTATTATACCCAGAAAATACATAAAACGGCGTAGTTTAGGGCCGTAGAGTATAGAAAGGTCGAAAATATCCTTAATAAAAATTCCCTGAAAAACTGATCTAGGTGAACCAACGGGCGATCCCACGAGTCATTGCATGGTACCGCGACTCGTGGTATTGAGTCGTTGGATCCACTGCCTAACTTCATGCTTTTAGATTCTTCCCACGACTCTACAGGATGAGTCGTTGCTTCAAACGATGGGTTGTTAGATTGACCTTTGTCAGCTCCTTGATAATCTCGGACTTCCCTTACCACGAACCTCACCATGACTCGTGGTATCAAGCCGTTAAGTACACTGGAGATCTGACCACCTAGACAATGATTGGTGACATGGATCATCATAGCTCACAATGAGTCGTTGAATGAATCTTTACATCCCCCATGCTTAAGTCCAGTACTTACCCATGATCACCAACAATGACTCGTTGTTTCAAGCAATGAGTCGCTACTTGACCTGTTGTATCCACTACCACTAGGTCTCCGGTAACCACGACTGCACACAACGACTCGTGGTTCCCAACCATGAGTTGTTACATCAACCGTCCTATGCATTTTTCTCCAATTTTCAGCCAATTCCCGTATTTGATCCCGGGTTTAATCTTAGGCACTTTCGGGGTATTACACAATATATCCAACAATGTTATTTTTCCATCCCCACCAACTCCCATGAAAGCCATCAAAACACCAGGTGTGAACGCTCCGCTTGCAGCCTTCAGAAGTACTAACCTATCATCAGTGGCACTCTAATATTTCATTTCCTGCAAGTATCATTGGAAATTCAGTAACATATTCATTGAAAATGCGAATTAGCATCACTAATTTCTGATCCATAGTAATTCCTAGCTAGTTATCTGAGGCATGTCAATAGAGTATGTAACTTCATCGAAGGTGATTGAATGCGGTTCAAATGGAAGAACCATTCCCTTTTTCTTATTCTTATCCTCACTATTGGACACTTCTTTCCCAGTGCTCATTATTTTGGTATCTTCATTGCCTTCTGATACCATAGCTTGCGGCTTACCAAATGTTGTAGATATTGAACTAAACATTCAATATTTTCACATATAGGAAAAAATTAATGGAGAAACTCTAAATATACTCACGGTTGAAATAAGCGAGTAGAAGACTGTACAAATGTTAAAGATGATTATGAATCCAATAAGTGCACAAATACCTATCCAATACCAGTATGCATTTGAAAAGAACCCTCGAAATCTTACAACTGCAACTCCAAGTGGGTCAGTTCCATTTGTATGCAATCTGTTTTCACTTTTTTCCCATCAAATTCATTCACAATAATTGAATTCAAAGAATACATCAATGGTGAAGACCAATAACCCCATATCCACCATTTCTTCATATCATCTACAACATTAGCGGTAAGACTATTAACACGAGTTGGTTAAAGTAAGATATATGCTTCTACAAACATATAAATCAGAAAATTGTTGGGACAGCGGAACAACAATAAACACACACACACAAATTAACTGCGAGAAAATAGAGAAAAATGGAACATAAAGCGACACACAAGAATTTACGTGGTTCGGTCTCGCGACCTAGTCCACAGCTGCAACTGGGAGGAATTTTATTGCTCTCTCTTGTAGTGTATAGATTACAAGTACAAGCTATCTATTTATAGAAATAGATTCGGGCTATTAAGAATTCTAATAGTCATAGTTGGAATTCTAACAGTCATAAGTAGGCTTAATCATGTCTCCACAAGCCCAACAATCTCCCACTTGGAGGCATGATAATCTTCAACTGCCATCCACTGTGAGCACTTGTACGTCTAGTAATCTCTTCCTCATCTTCCTGGTTGCAGCGGCCTTTTCATCAGTTAACCTGAAGGTCCGTTGAAGCTTCCCCAAGCTCCAACATCAGTCACGGCTAAAACTGCCCCTGACTCGTCCTCTGTCCCTACCGACTCCCACTTGCACGAACTGCCAAATCCTGGGATACTCTGAGAACAAACGACACTCTCCATAGTTAGCAGGTAATCATCCGGAGAGACTTTGACAGCTGGAACACTGGTTCTCTTAACTCACTGTCTGGTGACTCTGGCTGAAGCTTTAACTGGCTAACTGTCGGTGCTCCCACTGCCATGAAAATCCCTGACTGGTTTACCTGAACCTTTCCAAGCACGTTCAACCTGAATTTGACCTGTGGCTCTCGGTTTATTTCCTGCAAAATGAACCTTCTTCTGCCCACGAGACTCTGTGAACCGGATTTTGTTTCTCTTCTGATCTGGGACTGTCACTCCCTCAGATGGTAAATAGACTATATACAGCGAACTCCGTTTCTTTCCTCGAGCTATGACCAAGTTCCCCTGCATCACCTTCCACTACCCGTTTCCGAACTTAACATCGTGTCCCTCATCATCCAACTGCCCAACAGAAATCAACCGTTTCTTCAAGCTTGGAATCACTCGAACATCATTTAAAGTCCACGAACCGACTGAAGTTTTCAGAATCATGTCACCCATGCCCGTTACATCAAGAACTTTATTGTTCGCTAGTCTTACCTTTCCAAAATCCCCTTTTTTCAGATTCTACAATGCTTCACTGCTGTGGGTAGCATGAAATGAAGCACCAGAATCCATGACCCAGGAATCCACATTGCTCTCCACGCTACATATCAAGAGATCATTATGAGCGTAGTCTCCTGCAATGTTAACTTGTTTATTATTCGGGCATTGATTCCTGAAATGCCCCACCTCCTTGCACGTCTAACACGTTACACCTGAGCGATCCTGAGTCTTCGACTGACTCCTCCTTCTGTTCCTGCTCCCACTACCTCTGCTATTTCTCCTGCCTCTGCTGACATTTAGCAATTCACTCGATGATTCCCCAGAACTCCTTCTTCTGACATCCTCACCTAGAATGAGATCACGAATCTTCTCAAAAGTGAATCCATCGGGTCCCGCTGAACTGGTAACTGCTGTAACTGTTCCGGACCAACTGTCAGGTAATGACGATAGCAATAGTAAGGCTTGAACTTCATCATCGAACTTAATGCCCACTGACGTAAGTCTGGCTAAGATCGAATTCATTGTATTGATGTGCTCGGTAACTGAACTGCCTTCCTTCATTTTTGTGTTCACCAATTCTCTAATCAGAAAGACCTTGTTTGCTGCAGATGGCTTCTCGTACATGTTAGACAGCGCTTCCATGACACCTTTCACTGTCTTCTCCTTCAGAATGTTAAAAGCAAAATTCTTGGTCAACGAGAGTCGGATGACCGCCATGGCTTTTCGATCCAAACCTGCCCACTCTGCATCAGGCATCTTTTCCGGCTTGTCACCCAATACCATGTCTAACTCCTTCTGAACCAGCAAATCCTCAATTTGCATTTTCCACCAACTGAAATCTGCACCATCAAACTTTTCAATTCGATATTTCCCATCTTCTACCATCTCAAACGACTAGATGAGGTACCCGGTACAACTGATCTCAGGTCTTGGTAATTTCAAAAGAAAAATTGACAAAGCCAATACGCACCAACAAAGTTAACTCGGACCACCACCAACAAGAGACCAATTGGAAAAACTTTTCTGCCGGAATTTTTTTTTCTCCGGTGAAATAATAATTTTTCGGTGAAGCAGTATCTGTCGGTGTCTTTTCCGGAGATTGCTTCTTGATCTGCTTATCGGTGGCTTCTGTCTCTCTAGTCGGCGACTGCTACTCTTCTCCGGTAGCAGATCCGCTGCCCTTTTTTTTTTCTTCTCCGAAAAAAAAAATTTGGTGACTCTTGCTAATTTTCCGTGTGTTATAACCTCACTCTGATACCAATTGTTGGGACAGCGGAACAACAATAAACACACACACATAAATTAACTGCGAGAAAATAGAGAAAAACGGAACACAAAGTGACACACAAGAATTTACGTGGTTCGGTCTCGCGACCTAGTCCATAGCTGCAACTGGGAGGAATTTTATTGCTCTCTCTTGTGGTGTATAGATTACAAGTACAAGCTATCTATTTATAGAAATAGATTCGGGCTATTAAGAATTCTAACAGTCATAAGTTGGAATTCTAACATTCATAAGTCGGCTTAATCATGTCTCCACAAGCCCAACAAAAATATACCTCGTGAAAGAATGAATCCACTCAATGCAAATTGTGAAAGTAGAGAAAATATTCCAACTGTATAGCGACTCCCATGGTCCTTCCAGCTTCCCCAATGAAGCGGAACAATCTTGATGCCATCAGGCTTACTAATATGAGTAGTAAGAAATGTTTGAACAATCTGGAAAGATAGATTCTTATTAAGTAATTGTTGAAGGTAAGCTAATCTTTGTTCTGCATCATCATTTTCTCCCCTTACCTTACTGGGTCGGGATCAAATCCAATGACATAATAACTGAGGGACACCCAAACACCAACTTCAACAAATGTTACAGGAATTTTGAGAATCCATGACGGAATTGCATAAGCCCATGTAGGGAAAAAAAGAAGGTCCCTATGATTGTAGAAGACATGAAGTTTATAAATTGGCCATCTCAGATGCTCCATTGAACATCAACCTAGTGACTACCGAAAAGAGGGCACCAACATATATTCCTCCATCACCATCTTAGATCAAAAGAATCACATATCTAATTAAGAAAACAAACAATCAATGCCTCGTTAACAGATTAAGCATTCACAATACACTGCATCTATCAAAATTTGCAAATTTCTTAAATCAAAAGAATATAATATAGCTGCATATTAGTTAAGAAAATCAAAGAGGTATACGGACCAAAGAGCATAGAGCTCTATAATATGTCTTTTAGGACAATGTAGATATACTTTCATATAACAAACTGATATTGATTTAGAATGGAAATAGAATTTCTGTATAGTTCAAAATCAAGAAACAGAAAAGTGGGTGCATTGATAAAAGACCTACATATACAACTGGTACTGGCGTCCATCCAAACAATGGCGTTGTAAGAGAGGAAGGTCAGTGGATTTGCTCCATACAACAATAGTCTCTCTCTGATTTGGAAGACCAATGGCTTTGAGTCCACTATCCATGAGCCTTTTCCATACAGATCCTCACATTCTCAGCAATTTCCATTGGGTCGTGCTCCACCAATATGCAGAAGCATGAAATCGGTAAATCCCAATTGTTCAAAATAAAAAATCAAATCCTTAATGAAAAGAAAACTCAAAGGATGAGTGATGGATTAGTGATGATTACCCTGCTTGTGAGAAAAATTAGTGAACTCAACCTGGTGAGATCCAAACGGCGCGAGTCAAACGATCATAGATAATGAATCAAATACTTGTGGTTGCTTGATCAATGGACCCAATGAACAAATTCGCATCAGACATTGTTGTTTTCTTTTATTTTCTTTCTTCCTGTCAAATGAATCCGAAAACACTGTGTAGAAATAGGAGGTATGATTTGATTATAGTTTTATTGAGACAAGGGTTGAAGGTAATTGGGAAAGGTAAAGGAAAAGGTAATGGGGAAGCCAAATAGTTTGTTTCATTCGATTGGTGTATGGGATAATATTAAATGGTAATAATTAATTAAACGGGTAGAATAAAAAAATATTTAAAATGGAGAAAAACATTTAAAAAAATAAGAAAAAAAAGATAAATAGGAATGGAGGCCATAGAAGCATGCCACGTTAGCATGCCTATAGCCTCCTTTTATATAGATATATAGATTTGAAGTAAATGTGGCACCACTCTATAACTCACAATGACTTTTTACTTTTTTCTCAATTTTTTGATATGTATTTCTTCTATTTTTCTTCACCAATATGCTACTATAAAGATGTAAAAGTCACTTCTTGAAACAATTACTCAACGTTAACTATTATTTATTGTGCTTCACCTCTTTAATAACCTTTAAAATTATTATTGTATATTGTATAACTATTATTGTATATCATTATCATGTGAAAGAAAGAAATGGCTCTTTAAAACTATTATTGTATATTGTATAGCTATTATTGTATATTATTATCATGTAAAAGAAACAATTACTCAACGTTAACTATTATTGTATAACTATTATTGTATATAATTATCATGTGAAAGAAAGAAACGGCTAATAAAGGTATTTATATTTTTTTTGTTGAGTTTTTGGCTTTTTCCTCTTATATTTTTTCCCATTAAGTCACTCTATTTTTTTAAAATAATATTGTAACTGCTTACATTGATTGCTTAATTAAAGGGACGTCAAAGATGAAAAGACGTGGCCTATCATTTCAAGCGCTTTAATTTATTTGGAGTCGTTACACTTGAGGCTATAAATATACTCTAAAGAAATAAATATTACATGCATTCATGTAATGCAAAATACCAATATTACATGGACAATTTTCACATTTGTCAGTAATCAAATCATGTTGATATTGGTTAGCATTGAGTTACGAAGCGATACATAGATATTATTTAGAGTTAAAGTAAAGATAAAGAGAACTAGAGAAAGTGGAATGAAGAAAATAGAGGGAGGCTCCATGTCTTAAAAGTTTTATTAGAGAGAAACAGAGTCGAATGCGCACACAATAAAGGATGGATGTATCTAATTGATTTATTTTCATTCTTTTTCTATTTTTTGTTATCTTCCTTTTTTTAGTTTTTGCTTATTTTTTGTTTGACAGAAATTAAAGGTTGTCATAATCATTAACAATTAATACTAAGAAATAAAAGGATACAGAAAAAAACCTTAGAGAAATGAAGGAAAACAAGCGATATTTTGTCTTTTCCATTAGTTTTTTTATTCATATTTTCTTCCTCTTTTCATTAGCTTTAAATTTTATATTTTTTCTTATTCAAGTTCTCATATATTAGTCTAAATAGGATGTTTCATATATATCCTGAAATATTTCACATGTATTTTTCTGTTAAAATAATTTTTATATATGTAGGATTTAAAGAAAAAATTAAGAATAGATTTCTTTGTGTTAAAAAAATTCTATAGAATTTTAAATCATGGAATTATTATATTTAATTATTATTATTTTATAATTACCGTGCGAAGCGTGAAAAAGTATACTAGTATAGAATTAGGAGGATCAAATGAACGAGTTAAGTTGAATTTTGGTGGTTAAGTTAAGCTTAAGTAATAAATGAGTTGGTCATTGACCACTCAAAAGTTACTGGGTCATTTGCACAAATACCTCTATTTTGAGAACGTCTTTAATATTTGCCTCTTAAATTTGTTGTCTTTAATTTTTGTTATTTGCCATTTTAAGTAACAAAAAATGATCGAGGACGCCTCTGACAACACAAAAAATTCGCAAGACATAAATTCAGTGGCACAAGTTATGCCACATGACATAAGTTCAATAGGACTAGTTATTTCCCAAGATGCAAGTTATGCCCCAAATCACAAGTTATATGCTTCACGCAAAAGAAATTATGTCTCAAGACATAAGTTATGACCCAAGACATAAGTTCAGTAACACTAGTTATGCCACAAGGCATAAGTTTAGTGGCACTAACTATGTCCCATGATATAAGTTTAGTGGCACAAGTTAGTCCACGCGGCATAAGTTCAGTAACACAAGTTATGCCACAAGTGATAATTTCAGTAACACGAGTTATGCCCCAAGGAAAAATTCTCTAAAAGTCTTGCTCCGTGAAACAGATTACTATAGTACTTATATCCTAGAGCAAAAAAGTTTTTTTTCTATGAAATTAATTTTGCCCAACAAAATTAAGTCATATTAAGGGTATTTTGGCCCACACATTTTTATTAAATGAGCAATAGGCACAAAAAATTAAAGACCACAAATTTGACGAACAAAAGTTGAAGACTACTTAAAAATAGGGGCAATCCATGTAAAAACTTAAAAATTACTTGGCTAAATTGATTGGGGTGAAATGAGCTAAAAAGAGGATGATAATCCAACCCATCTAGTTCTTAATAAATTTTAATTTCTTCATTTTTAATTTTATATATTTTAAGTATCTAATAATTTTTTAAGTATTATTATGAATATATATAACATATTAAATAAAAATATTTAATATATTCTTTGAAAATATTTTAACAAAATTTCTTATAAAATATTTAAATTACATATTAGCCCATTTTTAAAATTGGCCATAATTAAACTAGTCAAAATAGAATAAATCAATAAATAGACAAGTTAAACGGGTTAAACAGAGCATTTTTTATGAACTAGTTTTGACACCTCGATATAAAATTGATTGTCACAATTGTTTACTCTAAGAATTGGTACAATTGAATTTCTAATGAGGCTACAATGATAAGTGGTTGATTTGGCCCATATATAAGAAATACAATATAAATTAGATAATATAATGATGGTAAATAAAGAAATTGTAGTCTGATGACCTAAAAGTTAAATGATATCCTTGATGAATTGTAGATTCATTTGCTGCTCAGAATAAAATAAAAGAAGCTTTTAACTAAATGCTTAAGAACTCAAATAAGAAAGACTATAATTATTCTCTTGTGTCTCTTTCAAATGTCCTTTGTAGTATAGATGTTGTCCTATTTACAAATTTTTTTTGGTTTAATATCCTTTAATGCTTGACAATCATTATGCATTGATTTATTTTAAATGACAAATAAATTACATTACATGTTGATGGAGTAATGAATGATGTTGACTCTGTAATTATCCTATAACAGCTGTCTTGTGTTTACTTCGATTTTCTTCGGACGTTCTTTTTCACATCTGGATCAGTTCTTCTAATAAACTTTGTTATTATTATCCCCTTGAGTGTTAACTGTGCATCATTTATCCGATCATGTATAAAATATGTCCATGTGTCTTATTCTAGATAACTTTGCATACTTATCTTACTGGTCACATGTCTTCATTCTAACCCATCCATATGTATGGCTTATTTTTATCCTATACAGTAGTACTCATGCTTTTTGGAGTAAAATTTTTTATTTTTTCAGTAAGCGTTGATGATTACTCTTGTCTCCATTATCGAAAAAAGATTTTTCATCTATCAAAGAGCTGGAAAATTTCGTCTTTTGCTGCCCTGAATTATTTATAACCTGTCTTTTTGGTCAAGTGTCCTCATTTGGCTGGATTCTAAGCAAGTTGAGTTTTTAAAGCGTCATCATAATGATGGTTGTCACTTTCATTTTAATTGCTAGCGACCCTTTTCTCTTTTTAAACATCCATCCTAAGCTTTTTAATTTTTTACTTTGTTAAACACTTCAATAAATTTCTTCATCTTCTTCAAATTGCTTTCCTCAATCTTCACCCAAACTTCTAGTTTCTTTCTTTGATTTACTTACCTTCAATTATCATCTTTTGCTAGATTTCCAGCATCAATAAGATTTTTGTCAAGTTCGCTTCGATTATTCTTACTGTGTTCGAGTCACTAATATCATCATTTTGAGTCTCAAACTTCTTGGAGCAACAAGAAGTTTGTGGAGAAGTCTCCAGTTTGTTAATAGTTTGGATGTTGTTAGCCACCGGATCTATTTCCAAGTTGATGAGTGCATTTAGAAGCATGTTGTCATCGATATTTAATGATTCCATATTTTCAATTCCGACCATTCTTATAGTTGACCTTGTGAATCTGAAATTTTTTGTAAAGTATTAAGTTTGTTAGTAATTAATAAGTAAAACCAAATAGGCTACACTATTATCCTTAACCCCACATTAGGTGCCAAACTCTTTACCCTAAAAATAAGTACAATTAAATGTATAGTTAGGCTAAAAGGATAAGTGTTTAATTTGGCCGAGTAATATGAAATACAGTATAACTCATATGATGAAATAACAGTAAATAAAAAAATAATAGCCCGATGGCCTGAAAGTTAGATGATATCCTTAATGAATTATAGATTTGTTTGTTGCTTAGAATGAAATAAAATAAAGCTTTTAACTGAATGTTTAAGAACTCACATTAGAAACGATCATTTGTATTCTCTTGTGTCTCTTAAGATTTCCTTTGTGGTACAAGGGTTGTCCTATTATAGAATTTATTGGGTTTAAGGTCTTTTAATACCTGACAATCATTGTGCATTAATTCGCTTTAAGTGATAAACAAATTAGATTGAATGTCTGGTGAAGTAATGGATGGTCTCTACTCCGGAATAACTCTGTATCGGTTGTCTTGTATTTACTTCTTGCTCCGGATGTTTTGTCCACTTCTGGATTAGTTCCTCCGGTGAACTTTTTTATTATTCCCCCAGAGCATTAACCGTGCATTATTTGTTCTGCCTTGTATAAAGTATGTCTGTATATCTTCTTTTGATTCGTAAATACATCCACATGGACCCTATATAAGTAATGTCACCATATCTTTAATGCAAACACCACTGCGGTGAACTCAAGCTCATGGGTCATGTAATTCTTTTCATGAACTTTCAGCTGTCTCGAGGCATATGCTATTACCTTCCCACACTGCATTAACACACATCCCAATCTGACTCTTGAAGCGTCAAAATATACAATAAAGCCATCAGTACCTTCGGGTAAAGTTAACACTGGTGCTGAAGTGAGTCGGTCTTCAACTCTTGCAAGCTTTTCTCACAAGCATCCGACCATTGGAACTTCACATTTTTTTTGGTCAACCTGGTCAATAGGGCTGCAATTGATGAAAATCCCTCAATGAATATTCGGTAGTAGCCTGCTAAGCCCAAGAAACTCCACAATTCTGAAGGATTTAACGTTTTGGGCCAATTCTTCACCGCCTCAATCGTCGGGGAATCTACCCTTATGCCTTCGCTTGATACCACATGACCCATAAATGCCACAAAGTCTAGCCAAATCACCTTTACTAAACTTTGCATATAGTTGACGATCCTTGAGGGTCTAAAGCACTACTCTCAAGTGAGTGGAATGCTCCTCCTCGCTCCATGAGTATATAAAGATGTCATCAATGAGCACAATCACGAAAACATGCCTTGGAAACCCTTTTCATTAGATCCATAAGAGCTGCAGGGGCATTGGTTTGTCCGAAAGACATAACGACAAATTAGTAGTGACCATACCGAGTCTCGAAAGCGGTCTTCGGGATTTCACTCTCCCGAACCCTGAGTTGGTGATACCGGGACCTGAGATCAATCTTGGAGAAGCACTTGGCACCCTGAATCTAGTCAAATAAATCATCGATCCTGGGTAAGGGGGTACTTGTTCTTGACGGTAACCTTGTTCAACTGCTGATAGTCAATACACAAGCGAAGGGAACCGTCCTTCTTTCGAAAAAATAGAACTGGTGCACTCTAGGGAAACTGGCTCGATCTAATGAAGCACTTATCCTACAGATCCTTTAACTGATCCTTCAATTCCTTTAGCTCGAAAGGAGCCATCCCGTAGGGAGGAATAGAGATAGCTTGCTTATTGGTTAATAGATCAATATCAAAAGCAATTTTCCTCTATGAAGGAACACTGGGAAAATCATCAGGAAACGTCTCCAGATATTCACACACCACACGAATTGACTGATAGTTGAGGTCTCCAGTCTCCACATCCTTAACCCTAACTAGGTGGTTGATATTGGGTGTATTTATACGACCAAACTCCATATTTTCAACCTATTACGAGTCTGGATAGGGAGAATATTGATGTATTCACGCATGTTTGAGTTAATTAAGGTTGTTTCTATTTTACGGATAAATAATTGTGTGGTGACTATTTACAGGTGGAGAAGACAGTGGTTTAAGCTGGAGGAGCAAGTTAAACTCCGGGGAGAATAGGCAAATATTTTGAGGGTGAAAAGAGAGAATTGAAAGATCCCCGACCGTGTGACACTAAGGATGGTCCGCGTTGAACAACGTGCCGCATTATATAGGTGGAGGAAGAAAATTATGAAAAATTGGAAGGCACAAAATAGTGAAGGAGCACGATGGCTCCATGGCACGGAGCTTGATCTCCGCGATGGCCTCCGTGCCACGTTGAGGGAAATTCTTGCGTTGCCAGATTCTAGTGAGCCCTCATGATGGCTCCGTGGCACGGAGCCTGAGCTCCGCGATGGCCTTCCTGCCACGTTGCCAGTTTATTTATGGGAAATTTTCCACTTGTATAAATAGAATACTTGGGCTTTTATTTTGGATATTTGACATTTTTTGCACGAACGTGGGAGGCAGGCAGTTGAGCTGAAGAAAATTTTAGGGTTATTTCTCTTCTCTTTTCTTCTAAAATTCAATTGTTGGTATGATTACTACTTGTTTGAAGATGTTTAATCAACAAATGAGTGGCTAAATCACCTCACTCTGAGGTTGAGGCTAATTGCAGGATTGTGTAATTTTATAATAATTCAGCTTAATTCTATTCTTTTAAGAAAGGTTGTTCTGCTATTCTTTCTTTTCATGCCATTAATGTTTGGCCATCATTAATGTAAAAATTAGAATCCTAATTTTGATTCTGAGAGGAAAATTATTAGGGTAGACTTTGAATAGGGGAATATGTTCTTATTTGTGTTGTGAATTAAATGTAATATTCGCGTGCAGGATAGAAATATATACCTGTAACGTCATATTTGGTTATCTAGGGAAACTATTGTGATTCGCTAGAAGATGAGTTATTGCATCATAGAAATGTGTAAGGCTCATAATTCAGTAATTGGCTAGAGGTTCGAAAGACCCGAGCCATAGGTTACTCATCACCAACCATCAACCTAAGAGAAAGGTTAGTTGAAATATAATATACATTCTACATACCTGCATGTTCCGCCTTAACCTTAGATTGTTCGTGCTATTGTTTAAATCACATTTTCTTATTTTAATTAGCATTACATTAAATGTTATGCTTTAACAAATTCTCAATTGGTGTGTTGTCTGTTCGGTGTTTTTCACAACTACACGCAAGTGCACGTGGTCGAACAAGTAGTAAAATGGCTTAAGTAAGCCAAGTATCGATCCCATAGGGACTGGACCCAGGTAATAATCAAATCAAGTGTTAATAAACTCTAACTCTAATAATGCAGAAAACAGTTTCAAGAAGATTTTGGGAGTTTGTTTCTTAATTTATACTAATCTAAAACAAATGTACAAATTAAGTCTGAACTATAGTAATGAGCATGTTGAGGCTGAAACAATCATGCAGGGAAGCATTTTATTGATACAAATTGGTTAATCTTTCCTTTGGTTGCTAGTCAAGAATTATTGCCTATGGATTAAAATTCTCGTATTTAACCTAACTTAAGAATCATGAACCTTCCACCTACATTTCTGTGATAAGAAGAAATTCATGTTCTAGCCATACGAAACCGATTCCTTAATTGACTAATACGACTTTCAGATATATTTTTATTCTGAAGGTAAATCAATTCTCAGTTTTCCCAAACCAAGAAGAGATCATATCCTATTAATTCACAACTTTCCAATTTCTTTCTCTTTCGAGCGCAAACCGGATTTTTTAGATATACATCAATATTGGCCAAACATTAATGCAGTAAGAACAAGAATTAATAGAACAACCATAGAAGAAAAGATGAAAAACCAAAATGAGCCATAATTACATTCCACTACAAATGTTCTTAACCTCAGCAAGAAGTTAATTTAGCCACTCATTTGTGGATTTGACACCGTTAAATGATAAGGAAGAAAGAGATAGAGAAGAACCCTAAGAATATCGTCCCGTCAACTGCCTGTAACCGACGTTCTTGCTCAACCAAGTCAGAATAATTAAAAATAAACCTAAGTGTGCTATTTATACTAGTGGAAATTTTTCCCGGAATAACAAGCTACGTGTCACGGAGTGCATCGTGGAACACTGCCTCTGTGACACACCACAAACGCGGACCCTCACCCATCTCGGCCCAATTGTAAAATCCCAAAAGTCCCTAAGACCAAACCTCGAACTTGGAATGAAAACCAGAAGGAGAACATAAAATTTTTCACAGAATGATTAGTCAGATGAGCCGCTGTTGGAATCAACGACCCGTTAGTGCAGTCATTGTTGTCAACAGATCTTTCTTCCTCAAAACTTAATGAGACATATAATGACTTGTTGGATGAAGTAACGAGTCGTCATGTTACCTATTCTGACAAAGTTCAGAAACTTGTCAAAATCTTTTTCTGAACCAACGAGCAAGATAATGAGTCATTGGAAGAAGTAACGACTCATCCTAACAAACCATTGGATGAAATTCAAAAGTTTTCCAAGATCACTTCAGTGACAACGAATGGAAACAAAGACCCGTTGTATCTTCTAGCAGGTCTTCCTGTCTGCCCGTTGGAAGAGATCCAGAGACTGAAATTTCAGACCCAGAACCAATGACTGGTCCCAATGAGTCATGGTCACAACCAACGACTCGTTGTTTGACCCATTCTGGACATAAAGTTTTTCAAACTACTCTCCAGGGAAATTTTTGTAACTTCTTACTATTCTAATTCCTAAACTACGTTGTTTTGAGAATATTTTCAAAAGCTTTAGAAGAGTGAAATGGTTCTCCGCCCTCATTCTCTACTTAGACCTTCAGAACATCATTCATAGAATTCAAAGCTTCTCTCTCTCAATGTCATGACTCGAGCTGATACCTCAGATCGAGACACCGGATCTGGAACCATGAATTACTTTAAGCTAACCCATGACACATACATAGCATGATAAAGACCTTACTATACAGAAATAAAGTATGAACATGATATAAGTGGAAGTCTGGTTAATATATGAATAAAAGAGTGAACATAAAACAACAACCCTGATCTTTCTGTCTATGATTGTCTTAAAAGCCTCTACTACTACGATGAGCTGATGGGAAAACACTCCTGACTAGCTCACTAAGTCTGAAACTAAAAGAAGACATGACAAAATAAACTGATAGACATCCTCCTATGATGAGAACTCACAACGATTGGGGAAATTGGTTGGTCTGAGCAGGAGCGAGCTAATGGCGAGACTGAGATGGATCACCCGAACCTATATCATGAGACGATATAGCATAGAGTATGCAGTCAGTACTTTGAATGTACTAAATATATAAGGTAAGTAAAACATGCTAGTAAAACATTAGTCTAAAATCATGAGTATAAATCAAGAAAGATCATGAGAGTAAGGACAGAAGCTAAAAGCCATAAATATGAAGTACATATATACATACATACACACATATATACATACATATATATGTATGTATGTATATATATATTCATAAGCTATTCATCATAATCTGAACATAATGACCCAAGGTTTAAAAATAAAAATCATATAACTTGTCGTGCTTGAAATCGCAAGTGAAAGCTCATAAACTGATCAATGGGTCAAATATGCTAATAAACATAATATCATAAGTCATGAACACGAGTAACTGAAAACATGAGGAACAGTGGGAGATTTTTATAACCGACATATCCCACGTGAGCATACATGGAGTCCAACCTGTAAATTCCTAGTCGGGAGGGTGTTTATACCTTGACAAGTGTAGAATCATGAAAAGGCGTGATATCACTCATTGGTGGCTCATTTGGGAATGGGAGACACTCTCGTGGAGGACCCCATCATGGCTATGTTGGCATGTAGTTCCGAGACCTGGGTGCACTAGAACCCCAGTCTACTCGGTGTTAAATACTACTCCCAAAATATATATAGTGCTCATATTATAATCATGAAATATACTTGAAGTACATGGACTAGTTGAGATCATGAAATACATAAACATGCTTGAGATACGTAAACTAGCCATAAAATAGGCCCATGAGTAGGATATGATCAGATACTTGATATTCATAAAAGTCATGCATACTTGAGGAAATCATCATACTTTAAAAATTCATAAATTCATGAAGGGTTCTTGTGGAAATAATGCATTATTATCATGAAACATAATTTAATTCATCATACTTTAAATCATGGACTCGTAAGCTTAAATTTCTAAAATCATGCATAATAGGGAATAAACTTCATATACTTGAAATCATGAATTAATAAGTAAATTGAGGATTAAATATGCCCTAATAGACATGAAACATCAATTAAAACATGAAATGATTAAACACATAGAGATAACATAGAAGATATCATGAAAATGGGGTAAAATCCTAGAATTCAATTTGACATGCTTGGAGACACTGAAATCATAGATTTGGGGTGAAATTGAGTGTGAGGGTGGAATGATTTTCTCATTCATAACCCTACATACCTGGTCTTGAAGAATTCTTTCTAGGGTTTGATACCTAAGAGAGTTTGAAGAGGATGAAGATGGAGAATCCTTGCTTCACTTGAGGGCTTGATCTTCTAATGAGAGTGTTAGTAGTAGAATGAGGGTTTAGGATGATTAAAAACCCTTAAAACATCATTTGGAAGACTTAAAATGACTTAGTTTAGGAGTTAGAAACTTAAAAATTACGAAAACACCCTTAATGATCTGACAGAAAAAATCAAACTGTCGGACCCAACAAGGGACTGGACGATCTATTGGGAGACTTGACGGGTCCTCCCCTGACCCGTCGCCATTGGAAACCTCTTCTCCATTCTCTGATCTTTTTCACTGAATGAGTCACTTAATGGATCATCAGGGGACTTGATGACTCGTTCCTCAATTCGTGAAGTACACTGGAAATCAATATTTTCTCCACCATAGCACACTTAATGGGTCACACCATGAACCATTGGGTCACTTGACGGGTTACTTAACTAGTTGTCAGGACTCTCTGAAACTCAACATTTTACCTCAGCTTTACTGTACCTAATGACTCACTTAACGAGTCGTTAAGTGGACGAACGAGTCACTTGATGACTCATTCTGTGATCTGGTGTAGTTTCTCCTATTTTCTTTGCTTCAACCCTCAGGTTTGTTCTAAGGACTTTTGGGGTGTTACATTATCTCTCCCTTGAGAAGATTCGTTCTCGAATATTGATTAAGCATATTGGAAGGCTAGGGAAAGAACTGCAATTCCTAGAACTAAACAACCGTAGTTCAAAATTGATGGAGTGACTGACCCCGGGCTGATTTACATGACTGAACTAAATTCATGAAACATACATGCATGTTATGACATGAAAAGAACTAACCCGGGCTGATTTACATGACTGAACTAAATTCATGAAACATACATGCATGTTATGACATGAAAAGAACTAAGAGACATAAACTTGACATGAAACTGAATAAAGTGCGAAGGATGAAACTGGTACCTCATGTTGGAACTGAGCCAGAAGGGAAAAGATATGGTATCTAGCCATCATATGTGCTTCGGCTTCCCATGTAGCTCCCTCAACAAGCTGATTTCTCAACAAAACCTTCACAGAACTACTTCTTTATTCCTCAATTTCTGAATCTGACGATCAAGGTTCTCAACCGGAACCTCCTCATAGGTAAGACTATCCTTCACACCAATGCTCTCTACCGGAACAACTAAGGCTGGATTACCAATGCACTTCTTCAACAAAGATACATGGAAAATTGGATGCACCAAAGCTAGCTTTGCTGGTAGCTCCAGCTCATATGCCACCTTGCCAACTCACCTTAGAATCCTATAAGGACAAACATATCGGGGACTAAGCTGCCCTTTCTTATTGAATCCTATAACTCCCTTCATGGGAGACACCTTCAGAAACAACCAATCATGTACCTCAAACACAATCTCTCTCTGCCTAACATCTGCATAAGATTTCTGATGACTCTGTGCTATTTTCAGCCTCTTTTAATGAGCTGAACTTTCTCCATAGCCTCATGAACTGAATTTGTCCCTATTACCATCTAATAGGTGACCTACACCTCCGCGCATAAAGAGCCTCAAGCGGAGCCATCTAAATGCTAGAGTGATAACTGTTATTGTAGGCAAACTCAATGAGAGGCAAGTGATCATCCCAACTACCTTTGAAATCAATCACGCACGCTTTCAACATATCTTCAATATTTTGAATGGTCCACTCATCCTAGCCATCTGTCTATGGGTGAAAAGCTTTGCTAAGCTTCACCAAAGTACCAAGGCCCCTCTGAAACAACCTCAAAACTAAAAAGTGAACTGAGTACCCCTATCCGAGATGATGGACAAAGGAACTCCATTCAACCAAACCAACTCCCGAATGTAAAATCTAGCATAATCCTCAGTTGAATCAGTAGTTTTGACCGATAGGAAATGGGCTGATTTGGTCAACCTGTCCACAATCACCCATATAGAGTCATACTATAGGTGTGTATGAGAAAAGCTTGTAATGAAGTCTATATTGATATCTTTCCAATTCCAAGTAGGAATGCTAATGTCCTAAAGCATACCTCCATATCTTTGATGCTCTACCTTCACCTATTGGCTGTTCGGACACTTAACCACAAACTCCACTATGTCGTTCTTCATGTCATTCCACCAATAGACTTCCCATAGTTCACGGTACAACTTGGTGGCACCTGGATGGATAGAGTACCGAGAGCCATGAGCCTCGCTCAACATATGCTCCCTCAAGTCATCTACAACAGACACACGCAACTGGCCCCAATAGCAGAGTACACCATCTCCCCCTTAGGAGAAAAACTCCACTTTCTGATTCCCAACAGATTCCTTTAGCTTCACTAGGAAAGGATCCTCATCTTGCCTTGCTTTAACTTCCGTCACCAAAGAAGAATCCAACCCATTTTCAACAATCACACCACCATCCATCGAGTTTGTAAGGAGTACCCCTAAATGAGCAAGTCTATGGACATCCTTCACCAACTCCTTCCTCCCATCCTCGACATGGAACACACTCTCCATAGACAACCTACTAAGAGCATCCACTACTACATTGACCTTGATCGGATGATAAAGGACACTCATGTCGTAGTCCTTGAGAAGCTCTAGCCATCTCCTTTGCCGCAAATTCAGGTCCTTCTGAGTATACACATAGTAAAGGCTCTTATGGTCAGTGAACACATCCACATGCACCATATACAAGGAGTGCCTTCAAATCTTCAAAGCAAACACTACAGCTTCCAACTCTAGATCATGCATTGGATAATTTTTCTCATGAGTCTTAATCTATTTGGAGGCATATGCAATGACCTTACCATGCTGCATCAACACACAACCAAGACCAACCCTAGAAGCATTACAATACACAACAAAACCATTTGTGCCCTCCGGTAGGGTCAAGATTGGGGCTGAAGTGAGTCGAGTCTTTAACTCTTGAAAACTCTTTTCACAAGCCTCAGACTATTGAAATTTAACCTTTTTATGGATTAACTTAGTCAACAGTGCTGCAATGGATGAAAATCCTTCTACTAACCTCCTGTAGTAGCCAGCTAAGCCCAAAAAGTTCCTAATATCCGTAGGACTGACAGGTCTAGGATAATTCTTTACCGTTCCTATCTTTTGAGAGTCCACCTGCACACCCTCACTAGATACCACATGACCTAAGAATGCTACTGAGTTCAGCCAAAACTCACACTTGCTAAATTTAGCAAACAACTGGTGATCCTTGAGAGTCTGCAACACAATCCTCAAATGAGCGGTATGCTCTTCCTCTCTCCGATAGCATATGAGAATGTCATCTACAAAAACAATCATGAACACATCCAAATACTTCTTGAACACCCTATTCATCAAGTCCATAAAAGTTAAAGGAGCATTCTTTAGTCCAAAAGATATAAGCACAAACTTATAGTGACCATACCGAGTCCTGAAGGCTGTCTTCGGAATGACACTCTCCCTAACTCTAAGTTGGTGATAGCCGGATCTGAGATCTATCTTCAAAAAGCACTTAACACCTTGAAGCTAGTCGAAAAGGTCATCAATCCTGGGGAGGAAATACTTATTCTTGATTGTGACCTTGTTCAACTGTCAATAATCAATGCACATCCGAAGGGAACCATCCTTCTATTGAACAAAGAGAATTGGGCATCCCATGGGGACTTACTAGGCCTGATGAAAGCCTTATCTAAGAGATCCTTCAACTGCTCTTTCAACTCTTTTGGCTTGGCTAAAGCCATTCTATAAGGAGGAATAGATATAGACTGCATATCAGGGAAAGGTCAATACCAAAGTCAATCACTCGCTCGGGAGGGACTCCTGGTAGATAGTCTAGAAACACCTCCGGATACTCACATACAACTAGAACTGATTGAAGAGTCGGGGTCTCCGACATCGAATCCTTGACCCAAACTAGATGTTACATACAACCTTGGAGATCATCTTTCTGGCCTTGAGGTAGGAAACAAGCGACCTACAGGCACAGGTGAATTACCCTTCCGCTCTAGGACTGATTCAGCTGAAAACTGAAACTCTACCGTACGGGTTCTATAATTGACTTAGGCATAATAAGCACGTAAACAATCCATACCAAATATTACATCAAAATTGGTCATATGTAACTCCACTAAGTCGGCTCAGGTGACTTTTTGAAGAATCGTGACAGGGTAATTTTTGTATACCCATCAAGCTAAAATTGACTCACCGACAGGAGAAGAGACTGATAAGGGTTCTGACCGGATTTCAGGACTAAATCCGAAACTAATAGCAATATAAGGAGTCACAAAAGACAATGTATCCCTTGGATCTAACAATGCATAAACATCAAGATGGAATACTCATAACATATTAGTAACTACATCAGGTGAGCACTCCTGCTCCTGACAAGATGAGAGTGCATAGAACCTATTCTGGCGATGTCCGCCTGCTACACTAGAAGATGCCCCTTGCTGAGATGGTCGAGTTGCTGGAGCTACTGAAGTGGCATCTGAGGCATAACCCCCAACCTTTACCCTGCTTATTTGAAGGACAATATCTAAGAATATGTTCGGGCTTCCCACACTTGAGACAAGAAAGCAATCAACAGGGTGCTTCCTGCCACACTTCCTACAAGCTGGAAAAGTGTGTTCCCCTGACATGCTCCTCTGACCCCTAGAGCCTGACGCTCTGCCTCTGTGATCTCCTCAAGTTTTGGATGGAACACTGGCTGATGAGGGAGTTGGGGCTGACGACCTCTAGTGGAACTAAGGGTGATGCCCACTATCAGATCTCTACTGGAAATACCCATGACTCCCCATCCTAGCCCTCTTGGCCTCTCTCTCCTTCTCCTTCATCTGCTCTACCTCCATCTGTTGGGAATATATTATTAGCCGGGAGATATCTATATCACTGATCAGTATGGTGGAGCCTGCACTCCTTGACTAATGAATCTACCACCCCATTCACGAACTTTCTCATATGAACCCTCAGATCAACCACTATCTCCAGTGCATACTTTGACAATTGGGTAAACTCTAAGGTACTCTTGGACAATCATGTTGTTCTACTTCAGATTGATGAACTCAGATTCCTTTGCCTCCCTCAACTCTTGAGAAAAGAATCTGTCAAAGGAGGCGGTAACAAACTCATCCCAACCAATGGGAACCCCACTTACTCCCATGCTCTCCTTCCACTACCAGAACTATATATGATCGACCCCCCTTCAGCTGATAGGAGGCTAAGTGTGCACTCTTCTCTCCAGTCACCTCCATAATCTAGGTGATCTTCTGAACCTCCTCTATGAAGTCATATGGTTCCTCATCCACCCTCAATCCAAGAAACTCAGGTGGATTCATCCTGAGGAAGTCTTGCACTTTTGTCACTGCCGCATTCCCATTCTGGTTCACATGAGCCACAAACTGCTGGTTGACCTGAGTGGTCATGGCCTGTGCTAACATCTGAAATGCCACCCTGAACTCGGCATGAGTAACCTTCTCAGGTGAAGGATCTTCTGGAGATGGTGGGGCTAGCTGAAGCCCATCTCTATTTCCATTGCCATAGCCATTGTCATTGCCATTTCTTCTTCCATTGACTCGGTGGGGAGGCGTGTTTCTGCAAAAGCATATAACATGAGTTAGAGGAATAGAGAGATGTACTCCATCGCATGACACAAATCATGAAAGAAGGGAACTTTCCTAAAATGTCTCGTAGCCTCTTCCTCATAAGTGTGACGCACTTCACACCCATGAAAAAGACTTTACTAAACGAGGATTTCAGATGCCCTAGGACACACCTAAACCTTTGCTCTAATATCAAATTTTTCATGACCCAAGCTAAGATCACAGATTGAGACATGGGACCTGGAACCACGAATGAATCCAATCTAACCCATGGCACATACATAGCATGATAAGGACCTTATTATACATAAATAAAGCATGAACATAATATAAGCAAAAGTCTGGTTAACATATGAATAAAAGCGTGAAAACAAAACAACAACATTGATCTGTCTATACATGATTGTCTGAAAAGCCTCTACTACTATGATGAGCTGATCGGACAACACCCCTCACTAGCTCACTAAGTCTGAAACTAAAAGAAGACATAACAAAATAAACTAATAGGCGTCCCGGATGATAAGGACTCACCAAGACTAGGGAAACTGGCTGGTTTGAGCAGGAGCGAGCTAATGGAGAGACTAATATGGATCACCCGAACCTATATCATGAGATGATATAACATAGAGTATGCGTTCAATACTTTGAATATACTAAATATATAAGGTAAGTAAAATATGCTAGTAAAACGTTAGTCTGAAATCATGACTATAAATCAAGAAAGATCATGAAAGTAAGGACAACACGCTAAAACCCATAAGTATGAAGTACATATATATATAACCCTAATGTCTTTATCTGGGGTCTTAGCTTGGGTCGCGACAAACTTGGTATCATAGAATTAGGTTTAGAGTATCCTAGGGTGTCTGAAAGACACATCAAGTAGAGTTATTTTTCATAGTTGTGAAGCGCACCACACTTATGAGGAAGAGGCTATGAGGCTTTTTTAGAAAAATTCCCTTTTCTCCATGATTCTTATCGTGCGTAGAGTATGAAACTCTAAAATGTCCTTCTAACTTGTGCTTTACCATTTTCAGTTTATAATGCCTCCTAGAAGAATAAATTGAAGGAGGAACGGTAATGCCAACCAGCAAGCTCCACCAACTCCAGTAGCCCCTCAAGATGACTGGTGACACCTGCCGAGTTTAAGGTTGCTATTCAGATGCTAGCTCAGGCGGTGGCAAACTAGGTCAACTAGCAGGCTGTCATACCTACCAATACGAATGGGCCTACAGTTACTACCATAGTTTGGGACTTTACTTGGATGAATTCCCCAGAATTTCATAGGTTTAAGGTGGATGAGGACCCACAAGACCTTATTGGTGAGGTTCAGAAGATTACCCAAATCATGGGTATTACCTCTGTCGAAAGTGTAGACTTGGCCCCTTATCAGCTGAAAAGAGTGTCTCAGATATGGTATAGGCAATGGAAAGAGGAAAGACGGGTTGGCATAGGTCTGATGGGGTGGGACGAGTTTGTGACTGTGTTTCTGGACAAGTTCATTGCCCAGGAGCTGAGGGAAGCAAAGAAAGTAGAATTCATCAATCTGAAATAGGATAATATGATGGTGTAAGAGTATGCTTTAAAATTCAGTCAACTATCAAAATATGCCCCAGAGATGGTTGCCGAGCTGAGGCGCATGAGAAAGTTCATTAATGGAGTCTCAGACTTGGATGTCAAGAAGTGTAGGACCGCCATGCTCATCAGCAACATGGACATTTCCAGACTTATAATCCATGTATAGCAAATTGAGAAGGAGAAATTGATAGAAACAGAAAGGGAGAGTAAGCAGCCTTGGACAGGTCAGTTCGAGTATTCACAATAGAGATCAGGTGGTGGTAGTCTCCTATAGTAGCAACAGAGACCCCCAACACCCTGTTCAGCCAATACTCCCTCTTTTAGGCCCCGTAAAGATCGGAGGGGTGGATCATCAGACTCTCAATCTCAGATCCATATCTCTAGTAGCCGCACTTTCCTAGCATGTCCTAAGTATGGTAAGAACCATCCATGTGAGTTCCATCTAGGCAAGGAGGGTTCTTTTGGTTGTGGCCAACTAGGTCACAGGTTGAGGATTGCCCATCAACTGGACCGAGGAAGACCCAATCCACTACATTAGCAGCTCAGACTGGTCAACCAACTCAACAGGGTACTACTTCAGGTACAGGAGGTGGTCAGCACCAGAATTGATTTTATGCTCTATCCTCATGTTAGAACCAGGAGAACTCACCTGACGTAGTTATTGGTATCTTACATCTCTTTAATATTGATGTCTATGCTTTACTAGGTCCAGGAGACACACTTTCTTTCGTGACTCCTTATATTGCAGTTTAGTTTGATATGAGTCCAAAAATCCTCTCAAAATCCTTTTCAATCTCTACCTCTGTCGGTGAGCCGGTCATAGCTAGTTGGGTATACAAAAACTGCACGGTCATAGTTTTAGAGAGGGTCACTTCAGTTGATCTAGTAGAGTTAGATATAGCCAATTTTGACCTCACTCTTGGCATGGACTGGTTACACTCTTGCCTTTCCTCAATTGAATGCAGAACTAGAGTCGTTAGGTTCCAGTTTCCTAATGAACCAGATCTAGAGTGGAAAGGTAGTACTTCAACGCTTAAGGGTCGGCTTATCTCTTACCTTAAGGATAGAAAAATAATTTCTAAGAGATAGATCTATCACCTAGTTTAGGAAGGGATTCTGGTTTCAAATCCCCAACTCTTTACTCAGTTCCAGTCGTTAATGAGTTTCTAGATGTGTTTTTCGAAGATCTTCCTGAAATCCCTCTTGAGCGGGAGATCGATTTCGCAAAAGAGACCTTCTTCCAGATACCCAGCTTATCTCAATACCTCCTTAAGAATGGATTCAACTGAGCTTAAAAAGTTAAATGAACAACTGAAGGACCTTTTAGATAAGAGTTTCATCACATCCAACATCTCTCCATGGGGTGCCCCAATTCTATTTATGTGAAAGAAAGATGGTTCACTCAGGATGTGCATTGACTACCGTCAGTTGAATAAGGTCACGGTCAAGAACAGGTGTCCTCTTCCAAGGATTGATGACCTATTCGATCAACTTTAGGGTTCTAGCTTCTTTTCAAAGATAGACCTTAGATCAGACTATTATCAACTCCGAGTCAGAGAATGTGACATTTTGAAAATAGCCTTTAGAACTCGATATGGTCACTATGAATTTGTTGTTATGTCTTTTGGATTAACGAATGCTCCTACATCTTTTATGGACCTGATGAACAAGGTGTTCAAATAATACTTGGACATTTCATAATCATTTTCATAGATGACATCCTTCTCTATTCCCGAAGTGAGGATGAGCATGTAGACTATTTCAGAATAGTCTTGCAGAGTCTCAGGGACCGTCAGTTGTTCCCTAAGTTCAACAAGTGTGAGTTCTGCTTGAAATTAGTAATGTTTCTTGGTCATGTCATTTCCAGCAAAGGCATTCAAGTATATTCGAAAAAGATAGAAGCAGTTAAGAACTGGCCAAGACCCATTTTGCCATCAGACATTAGGAGTTTCTTGGGCATAGTCGGTTATTACGGACGGTTCTTAGAAGGATTCTCCTCTATCGCCTCCCCTATGACCAAGTTGATCTAGAAGAAAATCAAGTTTCAATTGTTCGATGCTTGTGAGAAGAGTTTTGAATAGTTGATGACTCGACTCACTACAGCCCTAGTCTTGACTCTGCCAGAAGGTTCAGATGGGTTCGTGATCTATTGTGATGCCTCCAGAATTGGCCTTGGGTGTGTTCTAATGCAACATGACAAAGTTATAGAATATGCCTCCACATAGCTCAAAATTCACGAAAAGAACTACTTGACTCACGATCTTGAGCTAACAACAGTAGTATTTTCCTTGAAGATTTGGAGGCACTACCTCTATAGGGTTTATGTAGATGTGTTTACTGACCACAAAAGCCTAAGTATGAGTTCAATCAGAAGGATTTTAATCTTCGTCAGAGGAGATGGTTGGAGTTGTTGAAAGACTACGATATAAGTGTCTTGTACTATCCAAGTAAAGCCAATTTAGTGGATGACGCCCTCAGGAGACTATCAATGGATAGTGTTGCTCATATTGAGGATGATAAGAAAGAACTGGTTAAGGACGTCCTTAGGCTGGCATAGTTAGGAGTTCATTTGATTGACTCAGCAGAAGGTGGAGTTGTAGTCTAGAATGGGTCAGAGTCCTCCCTTGTGGTGGAGATTAAGGCAAGACAAGATGATGACCCAATATTACTTAAATTGAAGGAAGTAGTCCTAAGGAAAGAGGTGGAAGCATTCTCCAAAGTGGATGATATGTGCTCCGTTACCAGAACAAGTTGTGTGTTTCAGATATAGATGATTTGAGGTAACCGATACTAACGAAAGCTCACAGCTCCAGGTACTCTATCCACCTAGGTGCCACCAAAATGTACCATGATCTATGGAAAGTCTACTAGTAGAATGAAATGAAGAAATATATTACAGAATTTGTGGCTATGTGTCCAAACTGCCAACAGGCCAAGGTTGAACATCAGAGACCTAGGGGTATGACTCAGGATATCAGCATTCCTACTTGAAAGTGGAAAGAATTAAACATGGATTGTATTACAGGTTTACCTCATACGCACTGACAATAGTACTCGATTTGGGTGGTTATATACCAGATGACTAAGTCAGCATATTTCCTACTAGTTAAGACCATAAATTCAGAGGAGAATTATGCTAAACTATACATCCGAGAGTTAGCTAGATTGCATGGAGTCCCATTTTCCATGATTTCAGATAGAAGTACTCAGTTCACCTCATATTCTGGAAGTCATTTCAAAAGGGACTTGGTACCCAAGTTAAAGTCAGTACAAGTTTCCATCCACAGATAGATGGCTTGGCTGAGCGGACCATTCAGAATCTGGAGGATATGTTGAGGGCTTGTGTGATTAATTTCAAAGGCAATTGAAATGATCATTTATCTCTCATTGAGTTTGCATATAACAATAGCTACCACTCCAGTATTCAAATAGCACCGTTCGAGAAATTATATGGTAGGAGATATAGGTCTCTTATAGGGTGGTTTGAAGTTGGTGAAGCTACCTTGATAGGGCCTGATTCAGTACATGAGGCCATGCAGAAGGTTCAGCTTATCAGGGAACGACTGAAAATAGTTCAAAGTCATTAGAAATCATATGCAGATATGAGGAGAAGAGAGTTGGAGTTGGTTGTAGATGATTGGGTATACCTGAAAATTACACCTATGAAAGGGGTGATAAGGTTTGGGAAGAAATCTGGCCTATGAGTTGGATTTTCCTGCGGAGTTAGCATCAGTGCATCCAATCTTTCATGTGTCTCTGTTGAAAAAGTGCATGGGTGATCTGACCTCAGTTGTTCTTTTAGAGAGTGTTGGCATAAAGGATAGCCTCTCTTCCAGAGAGGTCCCCGTTTAGATCCTTGATCGTTAAGTTCGTAAGTTGAGAAATAAGGAGGTCACCTCAGTAAGGGTTCTTTGGAGAAATCAGTTAGTTGAGGGAGCTATGCGGAAGACGAAGCAAATATGATGGATAAATACCCTCACCTCTTCTCTTATAGCTCAGCCTCAGCATCAGATACATATTCCCTCCTTAGTACTCCGTTCAGGTTCTTGTCAATTTCATGCTCATCAGTCCTATTCATGTCTTAGTATGCATCTATGTCACATAAATTTAGTTCAATTATGTATCTTGATGTGTTGTGGGTTTACAACACTTTCTACACTTAAAACTAATGAAAGATACATGGTTTTAGGTGTGTTTATACATATATGATGCACTTTTTCTTTATTTTCTGAGAAATCATGTGTTGGAGTTGGATTCTGTAAAATAAGTGAAAAGAGTGTAGAAAATTATGAAGTTGTAGGCCTCAGTACGAGTCGTACCTTGGTGGTATGAGCTGTACTATGCATTCATGATAAAACCAGAGGAACTTCACAGGGTGATAGCCAAGTATGACTCTTGGTACGAGCCGCCAAGAGCAGTTGTGGAAAATTATAGAAGTATGCACTTGTCTAGTCTCCTGGTACGGGTACCAACCATGAGTCGTAATGACCACATACGACTCATAACAAGGAGTCGTGGTTACTTTAGAGCAAAAGTTGTTTGGAAAATTCCAGGGTACGAGAGGATACCACGGGTCGTGAGATCGAGGTACGGTATACCAAAGCATTCGTGGAAATATTCAGAGGATGCTAGACTTCACAATATCAGTCCACAACAGAAATGTACGACACGCAACAGCATTGTACGAGTCGTACCATCTCCTAGGACTTAACCAATTTCAAAGATACATAGCATTGTATGAATTGAAGGTACGAATCGTAGCTACAAGCTACGACTCGTAGGATCTGGTGACGACAATTATAACAATTTTCCTGTTAATTTAGGAAAGTTTTCTGATTATTTGTATAAATACTTTTAGGTTATTTTTGTTAGGAGACCGACTTTTTGAGAGAGAACCATACTTTTGAGATTCTTCTTGAGTTTTTTAATATTCATGGAGATATTATTCATTATTCTTGAATTGTTTGAAGTTGAATTTGCAATAATCAATTGGGTTTTATTTCAATCATCATTGTAAGTCTCTAATTATGATTTCTTCCACGAATTCTAATTCTTTTCTTACAGACATGAGAGGCTAAAACATCCACAACTAGAGTTGTGGGAATCATGGTGGAATAACTAACTTGGACTTGCACATAGTGTTTTGAAATCAATACTTATGTTTGTATTTTCTTCTCTTCATCTTAAACATTTCTATTGGAGCGAAACATTAGGACTTGTCTGAATTCTCTACTTGCTTGAACCTGGAGAGATAGAGATTAAGAAAAGAAAAGGAAAATAGAGCCTTGAACTTTATGATTTATGGAATAACTGGAGCTGCGGTCGCAGGATAGTTAGTTTGGAACAAATTGATAATAGTAAAAGTGAAAACACTCAAGAGACCTAATATGATGATTGAGTATAGTCATCCAATAGGGACGAGTCATTCATTTGGATGAACCTATGTTATCATTTATACAGGCTAAGTATTGAGATAGATCACTAGTATATTCACCCAAAGTTGTTATGAATCCATGGGGATCATTTCCCTAGTTAATTGCATAAACATGACAACAACATTAATTTACAATACTCTTACTTGATCACTTCTTTAAAAAACCCCTTCAGGAGATAATCGAACTGAAAGCATAAATACTAAGAATTATTCTATATCTTGACCATATTCCTTGTGGGATCGACCCCAATTTAGTTGGGTTCTTTATTGACAATGTCCGCATCATACTTTTACATTAGTATAATTTGATCTTTATAAAAAATGGCGCCGTTGCTGGGGAATATGGATTAGGATTAGATTAATTGCTCGTGTTTAACTTTTAGTCATTATTTCCTCATTTACATTTTTCTTTTGTTTTTAACACCTACAGGTTGCCACTTAGTGAAATCCAAGTACTCGGCGAAGCGGAAACTCCCTGATTCCACTTAATCTTGAGCTAGAATGAATATTGAGAAGAATAGAGCACCGCAATGGAACCCCTAAGCAGATGCAAGCCAGATTAGCTGTTGAAGCTCAGCCGAAAAAGTTAGCTTGGAAAGCTGCCATGCAAGGGGAAGAGGATGCTCATAAGGAAGGTAGTTAATGTTGGCCTTCAGGGAAGGGGTAACAGAGGCCATGGGCAATACTAGTTCCATAGATATATGGTCCTTAGTTTGATGATAATGAGGATCTGGATATTAATGAAGCCGGATTGACAGGAGCAATTGTACCCCCACCTTTGCCTACTGGGGAAATATTTGACATCACTACCACCATGATTCAGTTGCTCAACATGAAAGGGGTGTTAGTGGTAATGCAGCCAATGATGCAAACCTTCATCTAATGAACTTTGTAGGGGCTTGCAAGGCATATAGGTTGCCAGGTTCCAGCTAGGATACTATCAGGCTGAGACTTTTCCCATTCTCTCTATCTGGAGAGGCCACTTTATGGTTGTCAGAGTTGCCAAACGACTCTATCAGCAACTAGAGGGAGCTGAAACAAGCCTTTTTGGAAAGGTTCTTCCCACCTTCCAGGATGCTATAGCTAAAGGATGAGATCTAGAATTTCTGACAGTTGAAGACAGAGGCACTCAATGAGACATGGCTGAGATTTAAGAAGAAGCTAACAAGGTGCCCAAATCACAAAATTCTCGATGACAGTTTGTTAAAATTTTTTACAGGTGTTTGAACAACACCACTAAGGTTGTAGCAGATATAGTGGAAAGAGGAGCACTAATGAGTCACTCATAGAAGCAAGCAACTATAGCGCTAGACCGAGTGACCAAAACAAAAAGAGCCTGGCATATAAGGGAAGCTGAAGCAGCTGCAGGTACATATGCTATAAAGATGACTGTGGATCAATGCAGTAAAGAGGAGGAACGTGATCAGGAGTTGGCTCACATGCAGACATCTTTAGACCTGCTCACGAAGCATATTATGGGTCCTAGAGCTCAAAGGTGAATGCAGTGAGAGCTCAGGGTCAGGAACCAAGGTATGAGTAGTCGAAAATTGTAAATTTCGCATTTACTATAAATTAAACCCTTAGCTTCTAAAATTATTTGTCACGAACTATTTTCTGGAAACCGTAGAGGAGCGAAGGGAGAAGTGAAGAACTCACCTAGGGTTCACTAATTTTACATTCTCTTTTACCTATTCTTGTAAGAACTCTACTTTAATGATGTTTCTAAGTGATTATACGAACATGGGTGGCTAAAACCCTTCCCTTAGGAATGAGGCCACGTGATATGATTGTAATGCATGAATTCATTTTGGTTTGAGTTGTTAATTGTTGTTTTGTCTTACATTATTTATTATGGTTGTTTTTACGCTTGATCACTATGAAAACATACATGTTAATCTAGGTAAAAGCTTGAAAGAGTAACCCTAGGCAAGAACATAGGAATTTAGGGAGCAAGTTCTTATCTTTTGATATGATTCGTAATTAGGATAAATAATATACCTAAATTGAATTGCTTGGTTGATAAAACGGGATGATAGCAAGACACCGGCTTAGAATTGTCACTCCACCACTTGTAGAAGTAGTTGTGAAGCTGAGTTAGGTTAATGAATAGAGGTACGAAAGTCCCTAATCAAGAGCACGAACCCCATAAACCACATCCATGTAGTTGAATTGCCCAGGAACTAGGATGTCACATCTCCGCTCAACGATGTAGTTATGAGGCTAGTTTGTCGTATTTAGAGGCTCGAGAGACCATTAACATCGCATTTCCAACTATGTGAGACAATAATTGATAATTTCATACGTGAACCATTACGAAGTGTAGCATTGCATGATTATCCGACCTTAGCTCTAGTTGCTTCTTATATCGTTTCCAAATTATTTTGTGACCACCCCTAGACTTAATTATAATTTACCGAAAATTTCTATGATCAATCATTTGTGAGGTTAATTTTAACACTTGAACTTTGAATATTCGCTGAATTAGTCCAGTCCCTGTGGGTTCAACATCCGAGAGCCACTGTATTACTTGTACAACTGCGTACTCTTGCGTGTGTTTGGGCGCGAACAAGTTTTTGGCGCCGTTTTCGGGGACTGGCGAAGTTTAGTGAATTTTTCTATTTTTGTGTGGTTTTTAATTTCCTTAAGTGTTGAGAAACTTGGTCTTAGTCTGCTATATTGCAGGTGACAGGTTGTCCTTGTAGAGCTGCCAAGGAATAGAGAGCTGGTGGAACCGTTGTTGGAACCTGAATGACAATTGCATTTACTCAGGAGGGAAGTTCTAGAGCGAAAGCTAAAGAGACTTCAGGAGCGGTTACAACAACACCCACCAGCATGGCAAGCAGAGTTGTTACCTGAAACCATGGCAACCCGAATAGTTCGCGAAGTGGAAATCCCATTGGCGACAAATGTGACCTCTAGTATCCGCAAAATGGAGCCTGGAGGGAACTTTGAATTGAAATAGAATATGGTGCAACTGTTACATTCCAGTGGACAGTTCACTAGGATGACTCATGAGGACCTACAACAGCACTTACAGAACTTCTTGGAGATCAGTGACACCTTCATCCCCACCGGAGTGTCAACTGATTATGTCCGACTCACACTCTTTCCATTTTCATTATTGGGAGAGGCAAAGAGGTGGTTGAAAGCTGAGCCACCAAATTCCATAACTTCTTGGGATGACTTAGCAAAGAAGTTCCTCATCAGATTCTTTCCTTCAGGCAAGAGTACCAAACTTAGAAGTGAAATTTTAAGTTTCAAGCAGAGTCCAGAGGAAAACTTGTATTTGGCTTGGAAGTGGTTCAAGTCACTATTGAGAGACTGTCCCCATCACCAGCAGTCCAATGAAGTGCTAGCCCATACCTTTGTGGAGAGTCTAGACCCACACACAAAAATTTTACTAGACTCTACATCGGGTGGGCAAGCATTAAAGAAGACTTATGATGAGCTGTACACTTTGTTGAACAGGATTGCTCAGGAAAATCCAGAGTGGCACAGCGAGTCATCGCCAGGGGCAGGAAAAAGGACAGCAGGGTTGATAGAGGTGGATGGTGTAAATGTTTTGGCGGCACAGCTAGCATCATTTCAACACAAATAATAACTCAGTTCAACAAACTGAATATGAACCAACAGCAGGGAAAGGTGAATGTAGTTCAGCTCGCTCCTAGTTGGTGTGAAATCTACAGTAATAATGGGCACAATGTAGAATCTTACGGGGTCAATCCTGAATCGGTCAATTTTGCTGTAAATTTTTAGAGAAACAATTAGAACTTTGGGAACAGTTACAACAAGAATCAGCAGAGCCACCCGAATTTTTCTTGGGGTGGAAATCAAAGTCAAAGTTACTAGCAACCTCAAGTAGCAGTATCAGCAGTAGAACAAGCAGAATGGTGGCCAATTGAGCAGGAACATTGAGGAGACGTTGTAGAAGATTATGGCAACACAGACCCAATTAGCAGAGAATCAGGCGAGGATGACATCAAATTTGAAGAATCAGTCGTTGGCCACCCGCAATCTAGAGAAGCAGATGGGTCAAATAGCAGCTCCTCAGCACACCAGACCTCAAGGAGGGTTACCTAGTGACACAGATACAAACCCCTGACAGGTCAACGCCATCAGTCTGAGGAGTGGAAGGCAATTGGCTGATGCACCACCGAAAGAGAAGAGAAATGAGGTGCAGCCGGAGTTGGTTAAAAAAGGACCGTCCACTGAAAAGGGAGATAATTAGAGTGCTATGCAACAAAATGCACAATTATCATTACAGCCAGCACAAAGACCACCACCACCATTTCCACAAAGACTCAAAAAGAGCAAGGAGGAGGAATGCTTCAAAAAGTTCTTTGATATTTTCAAAGAACTTCACATAAATTTGCCTTTTCTTGATGTTTTGCAGGGAATGCCCAAGTACGCTAAGTATTTGAAAGATGTGGTGGCCAACAAAGTTAAATTGGTGGATATCCAGATAGTGGCACTAACTAAGAAGTGCAGCTACAGGGTAATGAGCAAGATACCAAAAAAGCTCAAAGACCTAGGGATTTTTACCCTCCCCATACAAATTGGTAAAGCTGAGGTGATAAGGGCTCTATGTGATTTAGGGGAAGCAGTTAATTTAATGCCCCTATCTTTGTTAAAACCTTGGGGTTGGGTCAACCGAGACCAACACGAATGATTCTGCAGCTGGCATACAAGTCTCAAGTGTAACCAGATGGAATAATCGAGGACCTTCTCATCAAAGTGGGTAAGTTCATTATACCCGTTGATTTCATCATACTTGATTTTAAAGTTGACGACAAGGTACCCCTGATCTTGGGATGGCCATTGTTGGCCACTGGAGGAGCAATTATTAATGTAAGAGCATAGACCCTGAAAATGAGGCTCGATGATGAAGAACTCTTCCGGGACTACCAAGAGATTAACCCACCCACACACTACAGAGACCTTTGTAAGGTCAGTGTGTTGTTAGAGGCTAAGTGTGGGGTGGCAGATTCCATAGGTCCACGGACGCATGAGATGATCACTTTTCAGCCCGAATCTGATGGAGGGCTTCAATTAGAAAAGAAGTTGGAAGAAGAGAGGGACAGAGTGGAGGCTGTTCCCTCAAAAAATAAAAAGAGAAGAAGATAGTTCTTGAAAGGGAACGCTGGTTTGAGGATGTCTTGAAAAGGATATTCCACGTCGTGCCGTGACGTAAAATCAGGCACTGCTTGGGAGGCAACCCAAGGGTACCAAAGGTACAATTTTATTTATCCTTTGTGTCGATTTTGTTTATTTTCATCTTGTTGTTGTTTTTTGTGGTGAATTAAGCATAGATGGAGGGGAAGTCTGAGTACCCGTAGAAGAGGAAGCTAAGATGCATGAAAGAGGAAAAGTGTGGGGTCGATAACCCATTTGTACAAAAATGAATAAAAATATGTTGTTAGCTAGGCCTAGAGGCCTCAGGGAGTATTTCTAACCCTATTTGTATTTTAATTGTTGCTTTGGGGACATAGCATGATTCAAGTGTTGGGTGAGAGAAATTTTAAAATTTTGTGCTTAATGACTTTGGGTGAATTTAGTGCTTGATATGGTATTGGTTGATGAAAATTTTTTGAGTTGAGCATGATTCACCTACCCGTTGATTTTTCTTTTCGGTTCTTTTCCAACCGGGGCACTTTGAACCGAAGAATTTTCTGTGTCTGTACATAGCTATTTTTAGTCATAGTTAGGGATTGTTCTCGATGATGGATGGATGACGACCGTCTTGAGGGAAAACTAGTCAATAGGTTTTTATTTTTGAACCCTTAGCTGATTGATGGCTTGATGTTCTTGTTATGTGCTATGTATGATTGTGAGATGCAAGTATTGTAATTTTGAAGCATGTGAGCAGTTGTACATCTCTGTTTGAGACACCTAAGCTCTTGGATGTGACTCGATGTGTTTAAAGTTGAATTTTGCATTCTTGTGATTAGCTGAGTTAAGATTCTGCTGAATTTGTCTTGAATTGAGCATGTGTTGTGTGTGTAAGGTTTAGAATATTCCATGTTATTGTATAGTGTCTAGAACTTTCCTGGTGTGTATACAAAGTGAAATGAGAGATGTAGATTGTAGGAGATGATTTAGGGCATTTCTTTGAATGAGCCTAATTTTTGGTCCCTTGCTTTACCTGCCTTGAATGTCTGATCCTAGTCAGCCCCATTGAGCCTTTAGCCTATTTCTTTCTATCCACAAAATGAGCTTATTCCTTTCTTTTCATTAGCCTTGAACTTGATTTGAAACTCCTAAGAGCTTATGTGAAATTGCAAAAGAAGTTAAGGAGTGAAAAGTGAAAGAAGAAGGAAAATAGTAGTTGCGGGAGTGGAAGATAAGACTAGAGGTGCACTTGTTTAAAAATGAATAAGAGTTAGTAAGGAGTAAAAGAAGAAAATAGCATAAAAAATCAAAGGGAAAAGTTGCTTACGTACTCCTTACTAATAAACTAAGTGTGCATAAAGAAATGGGGAAACAAAAGAGGAAAATGGGAATAGAAAAGAATAAAGGTGAAGTAAGAGGATGGAAGTTCTTAAAGAGAGTGGTGTATTAAAAGCGCTTAGGGAAGATAGTCACTATTATTAGCCATAATAGTACCTACCCTCCCTTAGCTTACATTACAACCCGATAAGTCCTACTTGATCTTACTTTCTAACATTCTTAAATTAGTGGAGTAAAACACTAAGGACAAGCTTATGGGTCAATACACGTGGCATGTGAATTCTTTGTGAGAGTGAGCTTATTTCTTATAATTATACCCATGCATGTTATAATTTGAAAACATATGAGTGAAAATTGGTAACTCTCTTGTTGTGAGAGCACATGTTTAATGAAGGATTCCCAGTTTTCTTCAAATCAAGGACATAATTTGAGAGATGGCAGCCCTTTTAGGTACTTGAATATTGCCTAATTGTTCGGGTAAAATTCATGTCAGATTTCTTAATCGGTTAATTCGCATGAGTTTATTGAGATTGAGAGTCCATTGTTGAGGTTAGGAAGTCTTTACATAGTTGTATTTGATTTTAATGGTTAAATCTTGCATGCTCTATTTTTTTTAACTTGCTATCTAAAACAATCATTGTAGCCTTAACTTGAATTGTCTCGCTTCAATTAGCTATGTTTGAGTCTTCATGTACATGAGATGTAAAAGAGTTGTTCAAGGAAGAACATGGCTTTAAGTGTGGGGTAGTGATCTTGGGCATAATAACGTGCCCAAGTGCTATTTTATAGCTTAATTTAGTCGGGTTTGTCTAATTTTACACTTACATTCTTATGTGTTTTTGTGTAAATTTGGGTATGCACTAATCAACCTGATTAGTCCTTGTTTTGTAGGTGTAAAATGCATATGAGGGACTAAATAATGATGGGTGAAGTTAAGGAATGGAGTTGGGAGTGAAATTGCAAAAGATGGCAAGAAAACATGTCATGGCAAGGCTGGCCGCGCCAGGCAGCCCGCCACGTTGTGCGTGTGCCACGCCTAGCGTCGTGCCATGCCAAGGCCATGCGCGCAAGATGCTGCCCTCCAAGGCACCTGCGCGCCAGCATCTGTGCCATGCCAGGAACTGCTGCGTGCCATGAGCCGCGTCATGCTGTCCATCGCGCGAGAGGTGCTCCGTGCCACGCCGTGTGTCGCGCAGGCATTTCACGCAAGACCTGCCGAGGATGCAAATTCCAGTGGGCTTCCGCATTACCTCCGTGGCACGGAGGCAAATTGGCGCGTTCACCTCTGTGCCACAGAGCCATTCCATGATAGGCCAAAAATTGCAAATTTCCCATTTACTATAAATTAAACCCTTAGCTTCTAAAATTATTTGTCACGAAAAATTTTTTGGAAACCGTAGAGGAGCGAAGGGAGAAGTGAAGAATTCACCTAGGGTTCGCTAATTTTACATTCTCTTTTACCTATTCTTGTAAGAACTCTACTTTAACGATGTTTTTAAGTGATTGTATGAACATGGGTGGCTAAAACCCTTCCCCTAGGGTTGAGGCCACGTGATATGATTGTAATGCATGAATTCGTTTTGGTTTGAGTTGTTAATTGTTTTTTTGTCTTACATTCTTTATTATGGTTATTTTTATGCTTGATCACCATGAAAACATACATGTTAATCTAGGTAAAAGCTTGAAAGAGTAACCCTAGGCAAGAACATAGGAATGTAGGGAGAAAGTTCTTATCTTTTGATATGATTCACAATTAGGATAAATAATATACCTAAATTGCCTTGCTTGGTTGATAAAACGGGATGATAGTAAGACACTGACTTAGAATTGTCACTCCATCACTCGTAGAAGTAGTTGTGAAGCTAAGTTAGGTTAAATGATTAGAGGTACGAAAGTCCCTAATCAAGAGCACAAACCCCGTAAACCACATCCATGTAGTTGAATTGCCCACGAACTAGGATGTCACATCCCCGCTCAACGATGTAGTTGTGAGGCTAGTTTGCCGTATTTAGAGGCTCGAGAGACCATGAACATCACATTTCCAACTATGTGAGACAACAGTTGATAATTTCATACATGAACCATTACGAAGTGTAGCATTGCATGATTATCTGGCCTTAGCTCTAGTTGCTCCTTATATCGTTTTCAGATTGTTTTGTGACCACCCCTAGACTTAATTAGAATTTACCGAAAATTTCTATAATCAAACATTTGTGAGGTTAATTTTAACACTTGAACTTTGAATATTCGCTGAATTGGTCCAGTCCCTCTGGGTTCGACATCCGGCTCTTGAAAAGAGCCAATGTATTACTTGTATGATCGTGTACGCTTGCCTGCGTTTGGGCGCGAACAACTTCCTAGAAACACAGTCCAAAATACAAAAAATAATAGTCACTATATGGCTATGATGACTAAGAGTGGGAAGAACACCATTGACCCTCACTTATCGATTGTAGTTGAGATAGAGAGACAGAAGGAGATTGATTTGAATGAGGAGGATGAGATTTCTGAAGAAGATATTATAGGTGATGCTGATTTGACTAAGGCTCTGTTACGACCTGAGTTTACACCATAGTCATAATATGGGACAAGGAACCCCTAAAGGCTCCAATTCGACCCATGGCATTATCGTAGCACAATACTTAACAATATAGACATCTAATAGAAACATAAATAAGTGGAAGCTAACATTAAGAGCCAAATTTAAAACTTAAGGACATAATCTAGCAAAAACATAATACATAGACTGAATCTGATTACACATGTCTGAAAACCTCTACTAAATTGATGAGTTGTTGGGACAGGTCACCAGCTAACTCTCAAAGTCTGAAAACTGAAATATAACAGAAATAAGAAACATCGATCTCATCCTCGAGAGATGAGGACTCACCACAAACTGCTGAGATGGAAGAAAGAGCGTGTCTACCCGCAGTGCTGAGTCTGGATACCTGAATCTATATCATGAAATGATATTGAACATAAAGTATGCGGTCAGTACTTGGAATGTACTGAGCATGCGAGAAAACGTAAACAACTAAACATACAAGTATACAAGAAGGAAATAAACTGAGTACATTGACATATAACTGATTTAGAATTTAACAATCCTCTCCTGGGTCACATACACATATATACATGAAACTTTCGTTTGGAACTCATATTCTGAAATATCATCGAACTCCTGCATAAGGGTCAAGTACTGAACATTTAATGAGAGCCGAAACTAAAGCTACTATCATACACTGTTCTGGATGTCTACTGATAATTGAGATTGCATTATGCTATATCTGTTTTAAATTGAAGTCTAAATTGTATGAAACTGAGCCAAACTAATAACATAAACTAAGGGAGTCATTCTCTGCTATGGAGAGTACCGACTAAACTAAGGGAGTCATTCTCTGCTATGGAGAGTCGCGACTGAACTAAGGGAGTCATTCTCTGCTATGGAGAGTCCCAACTTAACTAAGGGAGTCATTCTCTATTATGAAGAGTCCCAACTGAACGAGGGAACACATTCTCAGCTATGGAGAGTCCCGACTGAACTAAGGGAGTCATTCTCTATTATGGAGAGTCCTGACTGAACTAGGGAACACATTCTCAGCTAGGGAGAGTCCCTGACTGACTAGAATATGAGGAGTACTTATCTGATATTATACATCTGGTTTATGGTACTTTAGCTAATCAGAAACATGAGCATTTACTGACTTCGTCATACAGCGTTTGCCTAGAAAATATTAGGGCTACTTTCTACTAACAACAAGCCCAAACGTCTTACGGATCATTCTCATACTTTATCATCATAATTCATATCATCATGGTACCACATCATCATTTAATTCACACTTCTTACATTTACGAACATCGATAGATTCATATCATACCTTACACCTCCACAACATTCAAGTTCCGAGCTCCTAAGTAAGACGTATAACATAGTGTCATATAGGATCCACAGGTCCAATTCACACTTTAACATAGATACATTGATTCATATATTTTAGATTTACGGAAAGCCCATACACTTAACTCATACCTTAAATATTTACAATGAGATCATGGTAGAAGCATACATTTTCATTTCATAGAATCCATTTCAAAATTTACTCCAATTCATAAGAAAGATATGATGATTATGCCATTGTCATAGGTCTACCTCATACCAAAACATTTTCATTGAGAACATAATGAAAACACATACACACTTTCAATTGATCAATCCCATAAGTTTTAATCTCATCTCAACATATTTATCAAATCATATATTCTAATTTCTAAGCAAATTCTTACAATCTTCACATATTATAGACATGATTATGAATTATTGATATAATCGAGTGAAAAACAATAAAATCCCAATCAAAGTGTTAAGCTATCTCATGAAGGAAATCCCATAATCATACATTTTCACCATTTAGCACATAATTCGAGATATTGAAATAATACCATAAGCATCATTAACTGTTAATTCTAATGGGGATTAAAATTCGTAGAGGATATAGAAGAAATCATCCATAAATCGAAACCCTAGGTCATGCTTTTCTAGAATATTGAAATTGGTTTTTTTGATAAAACATTTTGGGGCACAAGGATGGAAGGATATCCTTGTTGAAAAACCTACATACCTGATTCAAGAAGAAACCCCCACTTGAACTTGCACCTTGAATCCTTGAGGAACCCTTGATGAATCCTTGAGTCTTGATAGGGAGGAGGAAGAAGAGTTTGAGAGGGGTTTTTGATAGAATGAGGGTTTTAGGCTAGATATCCCCTTAAAAACGTCCCATACCATGCTCAAAATGATGTAGTTTAGGAGTTAGAAGCTTAGGATTTTATGAAAACACACCCCTGGAAAAATGCAGGAAAACATCACTTGCCAGTCGCCACGAGGCACTCCATAAGTCGTGGGGTTGGCAATGACTCGTGGTGCCAACTCGTGGAGTACACTAGACATTTTCACAAAATTTCTCAGATCTGCCAACGACTGACATCACGAGTCGTCACCGGTGACCACAACTCGTGGTCACCACCCATGGTATTCACTGCCCAATGATCTCTTCCTTCACCCCATCCTTGGCCACGACTGACTTCACGAGTTGTTAGCTGTCTTAACGACTCGTGACCACCTTCCATTATCTCCACTACCTAGAACTCTATCTTGATCTCTAGCCTCCACCTGACAGCTGACTTAACGAGTCGTCGCCTACCTAACGACTCGTTGGGTCGTCCGTTGCCACTGAAGCCCACGATTCTTGCTTCTCCTTCCTACGACTGCCCTGATGAGTTATTTCCTGACATGATGACTTATCAGGTCGTCCATGGTCACTGGACCTACTATAACTCCTGACTTCCCCTCACGGGACTAACCACGACTCGTCCTGAGGAAATTTCCTGCTGGTTTTTCTGCTGAACTCCATCTAACTCTGGGGTCTGATCTTAGGAACTTTCGGGTTGTTACAGGCTTCAAGTGATGCAAAGGAGTCTAAAGCTGACGAAGGAAAGGAAAAATAGGCCACACAAATTTACAGGCCTATCCCTCGACCACCCCCACCATTCCCTCAAAGGATGAAGAAGAAGACGGAAGATGGGAAGTTCCAGAAGTTCTTGTCGATGCTGAAATAGTTATCTATGAACATCCCATTGGTCAAGGCATTGGAATAGATGCCTGGGTATTCTAAGTTCATGAAGGACTTGGTGACTTGGAAGAGGTCTGTGAGCTATGAGTCAGTTAGTAACTTGCATCATGTAGTGTCATAGCCTCAAGGATCCTTGCTCGGAAAAAGGAAGATTCAGGTGCCTTCACCATTCTGTGCATCAACTTGATGCCATTAGCTGTGTTCAGACGGCTGGGCTAGGGAGCCCCCACACAGACTATGATGCTGCTACTAATGGCGGACCGCATAGTAAAGAAGCCAGTGGGATCCTTCTTGATGTGCAAGTCAAGGTGGACAGGTTTATCTTTCTAGCTGATTTCGCGTCCTTAGATTGCGAGGTCAATTTCGAGGTCCCCATTTTCTTGGGGCGACCATCCCTTGACACTGGGAGAGCTTTAGTGGATATTGAGGCTGGCCAGTTGAAGTTTAGGTTGAGCAAAGAGGTGGTCACCTTCAATGTATGTAGGTCAATAAAGCATCCTAATGAGTTTACAGTGGTGTTAGCAATTGAGGATGATTCCGAGTTTCTTGATGAATTCTGAGTAGTCAAGAGACTTACATCATGCCGCGATGTTAAATCAAGCACTTCTTGAGAGGCAACCTATGAGGTGGTTTGGTGAAGTTTGAGTAACCGAACCTCCTGCGTCATGATGTGATGTTAAATCAAGCATTTCTTGGGAGGCAACCCAAGTATCTTAACTTATGTGTGTTCAATAGGCAGGTGAAACAAAAACTGGTGGGTGAAAAATTGCAGAACAAGACTACACTACGAGCCTCAATACAAACCGTAGGATGATTGTACGGCTTGTAGTACTGTCCGTGGTGAAACATAGAGACTTTCGCAAATGCATCAGTTCATATTACAGTTGGTCATTACAAATCGTACCTCCATTGTATGAGTCGTAGTACCCACTGTAATGATAAACTATTCAAAGTGTGAAGTGCAGAAATTCTGACCTACGAGTCATGGTACGGATTGTGGTACCATGGAATGACTCGTACCACATACTAGTAGGTCTCTAGGCAAGTGCACGTGGTCGAACAAGTAGTAAAATGGCTAAAGTAAGCCAAGTATCTATCCCACAGGGACTAGACGAAGGTAATAATCGAATTAAGCGTTAATAAACTATAACTCTAATAATGCAGACAACAGTTTCCAAAAGAGTTTGGGAGTTTGTTTCCTAATTTATACTAATCTACAGAAAATGTACAATTTGAGTCTGAACTATAGTAATGAGCATGCTAAGGCTAAGACAAACATATAGGGAAGCAATCTATTGATACAAAGTGGTTAATCTTTCCTTCAGTTGCTAGTCAAGAATTATTGCTTATGGATTAAAACTCTCGTATTTAACCCAACTTAAGAATCATGAACCTTCCACCTACATTTCTGTGATAAGAAGAAATTCATGTTCTAGCCATACGAAACCGATTCCTTAATTGAATAATACGACTTTAAGATATATTTCTATTCTAAAAGTAAATCAATTCTCAATTTTCCCAAACCAAGAAGAGATCATATCCTATTAATTCACAACTTTCCAATTTCTTTCTCTTTCGAGATATACATTAATATTAGCCAAACATTAATGCAGTAAGAACAAGAATTAATAGAACAACCATGGAAGAAAAGATGAAAAACCAAGATGATCAATAATTACATTCCACTACAAATGTTCTTAACCTCAGCAAGAAGTGAATTTAGTCACTCATTTGTGGATTAAACATCATCAAATGAGTGTTAATCATACAAACAATTGAAATAAAGAAGAAAGAGATAGAGAAGAACCCTAAGATTTTCGTCCCCTCAACTGCCTATAACCCACGTTCTTGATCAACCAAGTCAGAATTCCTAAAAATAAAACCTAAGTGTTCTATTTATACAAGTGGAAATTTTTCCCAGAATAACAAGCAACGTGTCACGGAGTGTATCGCGGAGCACTGCCTCCGTGACACGGTGTGTATCGCGGAGCACTGCCAACATGTCACGGAGTGTATCGCGGAGCACTGCTAACGTGTCACGGAGTGTATCGCGGAGCACTGCCAATGTGTCACAGAGGTATCGCGGAAGCCCTCTGGAAATCGCCCAATTTATTCCAACTTTGGTGTTTCGCTCCTGATATCATTCCTCCACTTCACCAAATCATAGATTGGGTCCTCCAATGCATTACTTCCTTCAAAAACAAAGACTAATCATGTTGGTTAATATTTCTTCTCATTTATATAAAAAGGCATGAAAATGTACATAATTAAATACATAAACAAGACAAAACTAAGTTATAAAGTATCACTTTGGCATGTAATTATGCCCAAGATCACAACCCCACACTTAAAGTCTTGTTCGTGCTCGAACAAACCTTTTACATCTCATGCACATGAAGACTCACACATAGCTAATTTAGCAAGATAATTCAAGCTACGGCTATAATGATTATTTAAGATAACAAGTTAAAAATAGAGCATGCACGATTTAATCGATGAAATGATATACAACTCCGTTATGACTTCCTAACCTCAAGAATCGACTCTCAATCTTGGCAAACTCATGCAAATCAACTGATCAAGAAATCCGACATCGATGTTATCTCTCATTAAACATATTCCCTCACAACAAGAGAGTTACCCCTATTTACTCACAAATATTCATATCACACCAAGTATGGGTATATGAATAAAAATTACGCTCGCTCTAACAAAGAATTCACATGCATCATGTAGTGACCCATAAGCTTGCCCTTAGTGTTTTGCTCCACTCATTTAAGGATGTATGAATGTAAGATCAAGTAGGACTTAATGGGTTGTAATGTAAGCTAAGGGACAGGTAGGTACTATTCTGGCCAGTAATAGTGACTATCTTCCCCAAGCGCTTTTAATAACTTCAACCTTCATTAAGGATATCTCTTCTCTTACTTCAACCTCATTCTTTTCAATCCTAAATTTTTTCTTCTTGTTCCCCTTTCTTTAAGCACACTCAGCTTAGTAGTAAGGAGTACTTAAGCAAAAATTTTTTTTCATTCATTTATTTTCTTACTCCCTACTAATAATCAACCATTTTCACACAAGTGCACCTTTGTCCTTTTCTAAACTTTTATAACTTCTACTTTTCCTTCTTTCTCACGCTCTCACTCCTTCACTCTTTGGGATTTTTCACTTAAGCGCTTCGGAGTTTTGGATCAAATTCAAGGCTAATGAAAGAAAAAGGATTAAGCTTATGTTGGAGCTATCAAAGAATAGGCTCAAGGCTCAGTGGGGCTAACTAGGATTAAATATTCAAGGTAGGTAAAGTGAGGGATAACATTTAGGTTCATTCAAAGAAATGCCTAAATCATCTCCTACAATTCACATCCTTCATTTCATTTTATATACACACCAGGCAATATCTATACATTCCACAATAGCATGGAATATTCAAAAAACTTACACTCACAGCACATGTTTAATTCAAGACACATTCCGCAGACTCTTAACTCAGCTAATCACAGGAACTCAAAATTAAGCTTCAATCACATTGAGTCAAAATCAAGAGCCTAAGTGTCTCACACATAGTTATACACTTCTTACATGCTTCAACACTAACCACACTTGTATCTTACAATCATGCATAGCACATAACAAGAACATCAAGCCATCAATTAGCTACGGGTTCAAAAACCAACCTACTGACTAATTTTCCTCAAGACGGTCGTCATCCATCCATCGTCGGAAACAGTCCCTAACTATGAATAAACCATTATATACAGACAAAGAAGAAAATCTTTTTTTAAATTTTTTTTAATTCTTCGGTTCAAAGACCCCCCGTCGGAAAAGAACCGAAAAGAAAAACCAACGGTTGATGAATTCATGCTTGACTCACAAAAAATTTTCAAATTTCTCACAAATTCCTCACAAGCATTACCTTCACCAAAAATTGTTAAGTACAAAAAAAAATTGAAATTTTCCTCACCCCACACTTGAATCATGCTATGTCCTCATAGCATCAAATTAACATTTAAAGAGGGTGAGAATTACTCCCTGAGACCTTTAGGCCTAGCTAACAACATGCTTTCCTTCAACTTTGCACAAATGGGTGTTCGACCCCACACTTTTTCTCTTCCATACTTGTTAGCTTACTCCTCCACGGGTACTCAGACTTCCCCTCCATCTGTGCTTAACTTTCCACCAAAACAACACAAGATGCAAAATAAATAAAATCAACTTAAATGCAAGAAATTAAAATGGTACCCTTGGGTTGCCTCCCAAGCAGCGCCTAATTTTACGTCGCGGCATGACGTATCAAGTTTCACCACTTTTTCCTCCACCTTGAGGATATGAAATCTCACCCCTAATTTCTTCTCTAATTTCCTCTTATGCTCCAGGGGTGGTGGTGAAAAATTATAAGGACCAATCAGTAGACGTTGCCTTTTGAACTTATTGGCCCTTAAGTAAGCGAAGTCATTTTATCTCTCCGAGTCAGCAAATTTCAAAATATACGGGGCTTGGTCCTCCTCTAGACATTTCTCTATAAGCTTGGAAGACTCTATTTCTATGTCGTCAACCAAACTTAATGTCGAAAAATGCTTCGAGTGTGGTCCAATACACCTCAACTCTGAAACTGCATTGTGCTTGACCTCCTTACCTGTAAACATCTTCTCAGCATTGACATCTACCTCTCCATTAATGTCAACTGGGGTATACTCTATCTCTTCTTCCATGAATGAATTTTCCATAAGTGTGAGCCCATCACGGGGACACTCAAGAGACTCTAATTGTTGGGATTCATCCACAAATTCACCCTTGTCTTCCTCTTGTAGTTCCTCTTGAATATCGCCTAAAACTGTTACCTGCAATTTATCACAAGCTTCAGCCTCAACAATCATCTCCGTGACTTTGACGCTCATCCTTTCTAAAGCCTCTGCACTCTCTTCTTGCTGAATTCTCAATACTGCCATCGCCTCCTTCATTGCTTCTGATTGATCCAGGAGTTGTTTTAGCATGTCTTCTAGTCGAGCTTGGCATCCCAAGTCCTCCTTTTCAGCATGCCTACATTCGGCAAAAACAACAGAAGGATCATAGTAGGGGCTTGGGGGAGGGGAGTATGCATTCGGACAGCCATCCCAATGGCCATCTTGACCACCACATATATTGCACGTGTTACAGTGTTGCCACAAGTGGGGTCCTCCGCAATTAAGACAAGATTCGCCAAAATATAAGTATCCATCATTTAAACCATTTGTATTCCACGATGTCATGTCAAGAAGGGTATCCGAAAAAAAAAAGAATTAAAACAAACACAAAGACCAAGTTGTCAGCACTTATATAGAAATCGTAAGCTAACACTTAAGAAAACAATTTTACCAATTGCTAGTCCCCGACAACGGCGCCAAAAACTTGTTCGGTGTTTTTCACAACTACACGCAAGTGCACGTGGTCGAACAAGTAGTAAAATGGCTGAAGTAAGCCAAGTATCGATCCCACAGGGACTGGACCAAGGTAATAATCGAATTAAGCGTTAATAAACTCTAACTCTAATAATGCAGACAACAGTTTCCAAAAGAGTTTGGGAGTTTGTTTCCTAATTTACTAATCTATAGAAAATGTACAATTTGAGTCTGAACTATAGTAATGAGCATGCTGAGGCTAAGACAAACATATAAGGAAGCAATCTATTGATACAAAGTGGTTAATCTTTCCTTCGGTTGCTAGTCAAGAATTATTGCTTATGGATTAAAACTCTCGTATTTAACCCAACTTAAGAATCATGAACCTTCCACCTACATTTCTGTGATAAGAAGAAATTCATGTTCTAGCCATACGAAACCGATTCCTTAATTGACTAATATGACTTTCATATATATTTCTATTCTGAAAGTAAATCAATTCTTAATTTTCCCAAATCAAGAAGAGATCATATCCTATTAATTCACAACTTTCCAATTTCTTTCTCTTTCGAGCGCAAATCGGATTTTTTAGATATACATTAATATTGGCCAAACATTAATGCAGTAAGAACAAGAATTAATAGAACAACCATGGAAGAAAAGATGAAAAACTAAGATGATCAATAATTACATTCCACTACAAATGTTCTTAACCTCAGCAAGAAGTGAATTTAGCCACTCATGTGTGGATTAAACATCATCAAATGAGTGTTAATCATACAAACAATTGAAATAAAGAAGAAAGAGATAGAGAAGAACCCTAAGATTTTCGTCCCCTCAACTGCCTGTAACCCACGTTCTTGATCAACCAAGTCATAATTCCTAAAAATAAAACCTAAGTGTTCTATTTATACTAGTGGGAATTTTTCTCGGAATAACAAGCAACGTGTCACGGAGTGTATCGCGGAGCACTGCCTCCGTGACACGGTGTGTATCGCGGAGCACTGCCAACGTGTCACGGAGTGTAAAGCGGAGCACTGCTAACGTCTCACGGAGTGTATCGCGGAGCACTGCCAACGAGTCACAGAGGTATCGCGGAAGCCCTCTGGAAATCGCCCAATTTATTCCAACTTTGGTGTTTCGCTCCCGATATCATTCCTCCACTTCACCAAATCATAGATTGGGTCCTCCAATGCATTACTTCCTTCAAAAACAAAGACTAATCATGTTGGTTAATATTTCTTCTCATTTATATAAAAAGGCATGAAAATGTATATAATTAAATACATAAACAAGACAAAACTAAGTTATAAAGTATCACTTTGGCATGTAATTATGCCCAAGATCAGGGGTATGAAGCATGTTGGGGATTGAGCAGGTAGGTGATAATGATGTAGTTTGCATCAATGGGGTGGGGAATTCTGAGTACCCATCTAAAAAATGTACCTACTTGCACAAATGGACCTGCATAAGGTGAGGGCGGGCTTCACGATCCTTCCTACGACTCCTAGTTTAGTACTACAACTCGAAGGATGATTCATTGGGACTGTCCCAAGTATGTTAAATTGGAAACTCATGGTACGGGACCTAGTATGACCCATGGTATCTCACTACGAGTAGTACCTGGTGGTTGTACCACGAATCAGAAAAGGGTCAAGTTCAAAAGCAGTAGTACAACCCTTAGTATGACTCGTAGAATCCAACTACGATCCGTAACAATGAGTCGTACAAAAATACTGAAAGCTACAATGGCTGTAATTTCTCCTATGACCATTAGTACGAATTATATCATCCTGGTACGAGTCTTACCAATGAGTTGTAACTGTGTCAGGAGATACTACGAGTCTGAGTACGGATCGTACTACCTAGGTACGACTTGTACTGATGACTCGTGGTAAAATATTGAAGCTATTTTCTTGATTTTTTTTCCTCAGATCATATGTACTAACCTTTTCTCCACAGGTACAATGCAATCAAGAAGCGAGAAACTAAGAATGCCCAAGTAAAGGAGTCCAGATCTGAAATTGTTGCCTAGAGGGCACTAGTAGATGAGCTTTCAGCCTCCGAGCAAGAGAAGGGTAACCTAGTGGTTCATTGGAGGAATATCAAATTGATACTGATGACATTAATGACTATGGACCACTAGGGCAGAGGCCAAGGTTCAAGTCGATGCTACTTCTGCTTATCCGGCAAATGCTCCCAAGTCTGAGGAGGGAGTCGGTGAACAACCTCAAGAGTTCTGTAGTGGCTCAAATACTGAGAAAGGGTCTGATGAGTCCCGATCTAGAGAGAGTGCAAATAAGACTGGTTTAGAGGATGAGGCCTGAGAGTATAATGATGACCAGATTCCGCCTCTAGAGAGTCTCACAATTAGGTGGAGTGTGCCCAATGCTCGGGAGATATATGAGAAGGGCCTCACTCTCACATTCAAACAGCACCCCAGGCAGAGCATTCAGGAGGAACCATTGATTTTAATCGGTGCTCTGAATAAGGTTCAGGATATGAAATGACTCTTTGAGTTTTATGGGTTCGAGTGGATATCTAGAACCCCTGATAGCTACAGTGCTGAACTAGTCCGGGAGTTCTACGCCAACTACTTGGCGATGATGGAGAAGAAAGAAAAGGCTGGGTAGAAACTGAAGGAGTAGCCCAGGCTTAATAGTTTCATGGTCCGGGACGAGCAGTTGATGTCTTTGAGCGGACCATTGACCGGATGTTTTATGGGCTAAAGTTCAGAGCTCCAGCTACCACAACAAAGTTTGATTATAGAGTCGATACCTTAAAAAGGGTTAAGCAGCTATCCCTCAAAGGGAGACAGAAGCAAGTGAGATGGCTAGCTGGGGTTATAGCCGAGGAAAAGGAGGAGGTAGAGTGGGTGACCAGTAGACGACAAGCCACAAAGGCTTTGCTCAACTCATGGCAAAGGCTTGTTGGAGACTGGTTCCCACAAGCTGGCACCAACAGTAAATGACAACACCCTGAATGCTGACAGAGAAGCATTGGTGGCATGTATCATGTATAGATATGCCATTACCATCTCGAGAGTGATAGCTAATGAGATCCGGGATCGTGCTCTGGGCTTGAGAACCACTATCCCATTCCTGGTTCTCATACATAGATTTTGTAGATACTCCAGAGTGAGGGTGATAGCATAGATTGATATTGAGTTTGGGGGACACAAGACTGTGGATATAGGGTTGATTCGAGATGACATGAACCTGGTAAATTGGGTTAGATTACTAGCAGCGGTCCCACCACAATAGTCAGCAGGGGGCGAGCAAATAGATGCCCTAACCTCGGTGGAGCAGAGCAAGATGTCAGCTACAGAAGCTGACCACACAGCAGCTAACCCCAACACTTCCTCCACACCTCCACTTTCTATATTGGGGCAGGTTCCTTCAGGATATATATTGGTGGCCCATGACTTTCTCCAGAAGATGGCAAAGAGATTGATGTTGATCGAGAAAAAGGTCAACTTGATGATGGATAATGTCAAGCCTTGGGTTAAGGCTGAGAGTGAAGAGGCTGCTAGAGGACTGAACAGTCGGTTAGATAGCTTTGAGCTCTGGTTCAGTGAGCTCTTAGTTGAGTAGCCGGATACAGGTAGCTTAAAATATGAGTTGAGGGCTCTATGGAGTCAGGTACCCAAGCCATCGTCTAGACAGCCGGTCATATTAGCAGCCTCCACCATTCTAGGAGCTAGATGTTGAGATTGATAAGGAGCTCTACCTTAGGACATTATGCACTCTGACAATAGCTGGTGGAGAGAAGGGGAAGAAGAGCACCTTAGAGGTAGTTGATGATGAGCCCTCAAAGAAGAGAAAGAGAAAAGAGAAGAAGGAGCACAAGCAGGCGACAGTGGAGAGCCTGTAGTCTTATGACGAGCACTTGTTGGAGATGTAGGAGAGAGATAGAGGAGCAGGGAGTTCCAGTACTGTCCTTGGAGAGCTTGCAGGTAGGACCCTTTAGGTGAGACACATTTAGCCCTGGTAGTTGATGAGGTTGCTGAGGTGGCCATGACTATTGAGGGGGTGATCACTTCCCTTATTTCTATACCATTGAGTGCACCGACCACTGTTGGCACCACAATTATAGCAGAGGGAAGTGTGCCTCCACACCTGCCTTTTCAGGATGACAAGAGCACTTAGAGCGCCATAGGTATATCCCTCTCTTAGTTTTTCATTTTTTAGTACTCTGGGGACAAAGAATGACTTTTGAAGGGGGTGTACCTTCCTTTTGAGTCTTGATCGTCCAAGGATTTTTGTTTGCCGTGTTTCTTTTCCCTTGGACATGCTATCTATTAGAACCAGCATGTTTGGAATTTTATTTTTATTTTTTGTTTAGCTAGAAGTAGTTTAGACGTACTTTACAACTAATAAATGCACGTGTCCTTGATGTTTTGTAGATTGTCAAACAAATGACCCTTTTTAAAAAAAAATATTGTGTTTAGCCGTGTATGTTGATTGTAAAGCGTGACTACTGTGGATCTTTTTATGGCATTTGATAGACTAGCATGTGTAATTGTAGCTTAGCTCTGCATGAACCAGATAGGTAGAATAAATGCAAACCTGTACCATGTGTGAGCAAGGATTCTTACCTAGTTCAATACTGTGCAGAGGATCTAGAATTTGCCTGGTTGGTCTTCACATAGGTAGGACAGTTAGTTAGGAAAGGATCATAGGCTGTTTTTGATTTAGCCCATTTTTAGCTTATATTGAACTACCAAATAAAATGAATCCCTTGATCCCATATTTGAGCCTAAAAGTGACCTTTTCGTTGATTAGTCCATTTACCTTCCCTATTTTATTTACCTGTTTTGGCTCTGGTCCCTCCTTGGACATTGTGAACCTCAACTCAGGTGAAATACCTAAGTTGAGGGTGGCTATAATAAGGGAGCATAGATGAGATGGGGGAGAAAAATAGAAAAAGCTAGTTAATGAAAGATTGAGTGTGGTGAAGAAAAAGAAATAAAAAATAAAAAGAGAAAAAGAAAAGAAAAAGAAATATGCAAGAAACAAAGTTGAAAAAGAAAAAGGGAAAATTCACCACATCCACAAATAAAAGTTGAATGGAGATAAAGGGAGGAAAAAGGAAAAAGGGGTAAAAAGTAAAAAGTGAAGCCAAGTAGTGTAGTGCCAAGGAGGGTTAGTCACTATTTTCATATCTACCATAACCGACCCGAAGCCTACATTACAAGCTGATAAAAGTCCTAAAGTGATTCTAGCCTGACTATCTAAAAAATTAAAATAGAGAAAATAAGGCTAAGCCTATGGTATCCATTGTGCAATATTTGGAACTTTTTGTGAGAGTGAGAGTCTTATTTCTTAGTCCCAAGTTCATATATATAAATATCTTGAGTGTTGGGGACTCTCATTTGTTGTGAGGGTAACATAGTTTGCATTGCATTCTGCCAATTATCTATGTAAATAACATTAGTGTTAGCTCAGTCTTTGCTAATAGTTAGATGCCATATCTAGATCCCTGTGTGTCATGAGTTGTAGTTGCATGTATGCATAATTGACTTGGTTTTGAATGAAAAAAGGATCAATATCTGATAAAGGTCATGTGTGCAAATTTTGGTGTGTTAGATGTAGGTCTTCTACTTTACTTTCTAGTTAATCGTCGTGTTATAGTTTTGTTTTGTTTTTCTAAGGACATGCAAAAATTTTAAGTTGAGGGTGCTGATGTGGTGTGGGTTTACAACACTTTCGACGCTTAAGTCTTAGGTGTATTTATATAGATATGATGCACTTTTGATTTATTTTCAAGGAAATCATGTGTTAGAGTTGGATTCTGTAAAAGAACTGAAAAGAGTGCAGAAAATGGTGAAGTTGCAGCCTCAGTACGAGCCATATCTTGGTGGTACGAGTCGTACTATGCATTCATGATAAAATCCATAGGAACTGCATAAGGTGATGGCCAAGTACGACTCTTAGTACAAGCCATACTAGAGGAGTCGTAGAAAATTACAGAAGTATGCACTTGTCTAGTCTCCTAGTATGGGTAGCAACCACGAGTCGTGATGACCACATACGACTCATACCAAGGAGTCGTGGTGAACTTCAGAGCAAATGTTGTTTGGCAGATTTCAAGGTACGATAGGATACCACGAGCCGTGAGATCAAGGTAATGAGTCGTACCAAAGCACTCGTGGAAATATTCAAAGGATGCCAGACTTCACAGTATCAGACCACTACAGAAATGTACGACTCGTAGCAGCATTGTATGAGTCGTACTGGCTCCAAGGACTTAACCAATTTCAAAGTTGTCTAGCATTGTATGGACAGAAGGTACGGCTCGTAACCATAAGCTACGACTCGTAGGATCTGGCGGTAACAGGTATAATAGTTTCCCTATTAATTCAAGAAAGATTTCTGATTATTTGTACAAATACTTTTCTAGGTTATTGTTTTTAGGAGACCAACTTTTTGAGAGAGAACCATACTTTTGAGATTCTTCTTGAGTTTTTCAATATTCTTGGAGATATTATTCATTATTGTTGAATTGTTCGAAGTTGAATTGTGCAATAATCAATTGGATTTTATTTCAATCATCATTGTAAGTCTCTAATTATGATTTCTTTCATGAATTCTAATTTTTTCTTACAAACATGAGAGGCTAAAACCTCCATAACTAGGGTTATGGGAACAACGGTGGAATAACTAACTAGAGTTTGTTTATAGTGATTTAAAACTAATACTTATATTTGTATTGTCTTCTCTTCATCTTAAACATTTCTTAACACAGCGGAACATTAGGACTTGCCTGAATTCTATACTTGTTTGAACCCAGAGAGGTAGAGATTAGGAAAAGAGAAGAACGATAAAGCCTTGAACTTTATGATTCATTCAATAACTTGAGTTGTGGTCGCAGGATAGTTAATTTGGAGAAAATTGATAACGGTTAAAGTGAAAACACTAAAGAGACCTAATTTGGTGATTGAGTATAGTCATCCGATAGGGAGGAACCAATCATTTGGATGAACCTATGTTATCAGTTCTATAGGCTAAGTATTGAGATAAATCACTAGTGCATTCACCCAAAGTCGTTATGAATCCATAGGGATCACTTCCTTAGTTAATTGCATAAACTTGAAAACAACATCAATTTAATATACTCTTACTTGATTACTTCTTTAAAACCCCCCATTCAGGAGATAATTGAACTAAAAGCATAAATACTAAGCATTATTCTACATCTTGACTATATTCTCTATGGGATCGACCCCAGTCTAGTTTTTTTCTTTATTGACAATGTCCGCTTCATACTTTTATAGGAGTGTGATTTGAGCGTTATCATACCTTAGTTCGAAGTCAGTCACTCCATCAGCTTTTAGCCCCTAGTCTTCAGTTGTGAGATTGCAGCTCTTTCCATATCTTTCAAGCTTATTTAGTCTCCATTTGAGGATGAATGTTCCCAAGGGAAGATGTTTTAACACCCCAAAAGTCCCTAAGATCAAACCCCAGACTTGGAATGAAAACCAGAAAGAGACTAAAAAACTTTTCACAAAACGGCTCGTCAAAGGAGCTGTTGTTGGAACCAATGACTTGTTAGTACAGTCGTTTACTCAATAGATCTTTCTTCCTCCGGACTTAACAATACATAGAACTACTAGTTGGATGAATTAATGAGTCGTCATGTTTCCCGTTTTAACAAATTTTATAAAGTTGTCAAAATCTTTCCCCGAACCAATGAGCCAGATGACGAGTTGTTGGAAGAAGTAACGACTCATCCTAACGAACTGTTGGATGAAATTTAGAAATTTTTCAAGATCACTCCAGTGACAACAAGTGAAAACAAGGACCATTGCATCATCTAATGTGTCATCCTGTTTGCCCATTGGGAAAGACCCAGAACCAATGACTAATCCGAATGAGTCCTGGTCACAACCAACAACTCGTTTTGTGACCCATTAGATCTGGATGGACAATTTTTTAGACTACTTTCCAGGGATATTTTTGTGACTTCCTGCTATTCTAATTCCTAAAGTATGTCGTTTTGAGAATATTTTTAGAAGATTTAGAAGAGTGAAATGGTTCTCCTCCCTCATTCTCTACTTAGACCTTCAGAACATCATTCATAGAACTCAGAGTTTCTCTCTCTCAAGCAAGAATTAGGGCTCCTACTTCTTCTTAGAATTTCAAGCTTCTTCTCGGGATTTCTTCTACAGATATATGGGGATTTAGCAAGGATATACCTTTCACCCTTGTGCAGTAAAGTATTTTCAGAAAATCAATTATTTCTAGCCTTGTAGAAGTTATGAGTTAGGATTTCCAAACAGTTATAATTTCCTTTAATTTTCAATGATTATCTCATTGTCCCATGAGTAGTTCTACATGAAATTCATGTTTTGTGATTCAATCATACATATTTGTTCTAGCCCTAGTTTTAGCATGATATTTTTGGGTTGAACTTCGCATGATTTAAAAGTTGGTTTAAATTGCTATACTTACATTGGTCATTATCTGAGTATAATTTTCATCACGTATGTTTTAACTAAAGTTAACACTTTCAGATTCTGACTATACTTAGTATTTTCCAGAAATGTCAGTTTATCAGCTTATTGCTTATCAGTCTATCAGTACTTTTCAGTAATTTTAGTTGTTTGTTTATTTTCCAGATAAGCAGTTCTGGGTTAGCCGTAGAACATCAGTTTCGAGCTAATCAATGCAGTTAGGTATATTTAGAAATTTAGTTGAAAGTAGTACTTAGCACCGAGCAGACCAAGATTCCAGCGCACTCAGATTTTTAGAACTACGTGCCATCGTAGGTCTTTAGCCCGAATATGCATCAACTTAGTGATCACAAAGTCATTCCTTTATACCTTGACAAGGTATATTGGGTCCTATCAATGGGTCGTATACATCAAACTCCACGTCTAGCTCACGTGGTTATATGTCGGTTAACAGGCACTTCCACAGTATAGTCTAGTCTCAAATCTCAGAATATGTTTATGACCCTTAATCAATCTTTATTAGCTTCATAGAATTTTTATATTTCTGGATGTTTTAGCATTTATGCTTTCAGACAGGGTCATTCCATATTATTTCAGTGGTTTTACTTATACTTTCTTATCAACATGACCATGTTTTGAACTGCATAACTTCACATACTCAGTACATTTAAAGTATTGATGCATACTCCATGTGCTACATCTTCTTATGATATAGGCTCAAGCTCAGCAGCGTGGTTAGTCTCCATTAGACTCGGTGCAGCAGTACTCCAGTGGTAAGTCCTCATTCCCCGAGAACCGGGGCATTCTTCCTATTTACTAGTATTATTTCAGTTTTCAGATTTTAAAGTTAGCTGGGGGCTTGTCCCAACAACTCATCAAATCTCTTAGAAGGTTTTCAGATAAGGTGTATTAGTTTCATCTATAGTTCTTGATGTCTTTGAAATTATAGTATCTTATTAGATGTTCTTTTTACTTATAAAAGTATTTTCTTTATTTTTAGATACAAACAACTTCCGCTCAAGATTTTCTTACAATAGTTCAATCATATTAGAGTTTTGTTATGTCATGGGTTAGCTTGGAGCCATTCGTGGTTCTAGGCATCGTGTTGCGTCTAGGGTGTAGACTTGGATAGTAACAACCCAACCACCGCCCTCCCCCTCCCCACTCATATCACCCTCTACTCCACTTTTACCTCATCCTCCTAGTTATATATATATATATATATATATATATATATATATATATATATATATATATATATATATATATAGAGAGAGAGAGAGAGAGAGAGAGATAGATGGATGGATGGATAGATAGATATACATTTATATAATTTTAGGATAATATTTTTTATTTGTATACTAAACACAAAAAAATAATTAAAAAACTACTTAATTATTTTTTACAAAAAATAATTTCTTTGTTACTAAACACACCCTTTATATATACTTTTATCCTTAAAAGGAGTAGGCAAGAAACATTTATTTATCATGACGCATATTATATATCCTTCTATCAAAGAAAATCAACGGTCGAGTTTTTCTCATTTTTACACAAATGATGTGTTTGTAAAGGAAAATGTTTTATTGAAATTTTTTTTTCCTAAAAAAAATAAGTAATCCTCTTATTTATTTTCTTGTGCTTCATATATACGTAAAAATATTATCTCAAAAATATTTGTGAATAATTTAGGTAAATACTATAAGAGTTGGGGATAGGGTATGTGGGTTGGTGGAGATGGGGGCTATGTGGGTGGGGAAGGAGTGGAGTGTGTTGGAGGGTAGAGAGAATAAAATCAATACACAATATCACTTGCGGAGCTTACTTTTCTTGCTTCTATTAGGGAAATCATTTTTTTTATTTTTAAGAAACTTAATTTTCTAGAAAAATATTTTTCAAAATATTTTGACCAACTAAATTTGAGAAAATCGAAAATCATTTTCAAAGTTTATGAAAAATGTTTATCTTCATACCAAAGGTGTGTTTGGTGTGATTAGAAAATATTTTCTCTGAAAAATAAATAATTTTTATTGAGTTAAAGGCATGTAGAGGCATGAAGAAGCAACACAACAGTCCATGGTAGTGTGTGTGCACTGCAAGGCAGTTTAGTATAGCTTTTAGGAGTTAGTGGAGGAGGTTCAAGTTAGTTAAATTCTGTTAGCTTAGCTGTCAAAGTGCCAACTGTATGCCTAGTTTGATAACCGACTTATATGTGTATAAATAGCATGATCACAATGAAGATCAATAGAAGAAATTTTACTTTCTGTAGAAACATTGTTCTTCACTCTTCTTCTCCAGATATTTCTATGGTTTATATAAAAAAATAATATGGTATCAGAGCCGGTGTAATCCGCATACATCTGAAGAGTTTTCTACAGAAATATTAGACAAATCGATCTGAAAAAATGTCGACAATTGATCACAATCATGCTTTACAACTTTAAGCTTCAGATACTCCGGGATCACTTTTGATTCCAATTCAATTAACAGGAGCTGAAAGTTATGGTTTTTGGAGAAAATCAATGAAAATCGCATTACTTGAAAAAGGCAAATTAGGATTTGTGAATGGTACTTGCAAAAAGAAGGATCAGAAGGCTGAGCTGCAAGACCTCTAGGAGAAGTGCGATGCAATAGTGCATTCATGGATCATGAGTTCAGTCTCAAAAGACCTTCTGAATGGAATTGTATACGGATCAAATTCATATGCAGTGTGGGAAGATCTAAACGAACGATTCAACAAGGTGAATCGAATGAGGATTTTTCAGTTACATAGAGAGATTTCCACACTCTCACAAGGTACGAACACTGTCTCTATTTACTACTCGAAATTGAAGGAGCTATGGGATGAATATGACATGATAATGCCTACTCCTAGTTGTGGTTGTGTCAAATCGGAGGATTATGGTGAGAATCTTCATGAACAGAGGTTATTACAAACTTTGAGTGGCCTGAATGATTTGTTTGATCACACTAGGAGACAAATACTTCTAAAAACCATAGCACAAACTGTAAATCAGGCTTATTCCATGATAGTAGAAGTTGAAAGTGATAAATCGATTAATGCGAACGATGTTGTTAAACTACCTATTAGGCATGATCAACTAGCAATGTAGGTTGATAGAGTGCAACTGAATTACACTTCAGCTGGTAGAGGACAACCTTATCAAGGGTCAATTGGAAGGGGACAACCTTATAAGGGAAAAAAGCCTTACATAGTGTGTGAACATTGTCAGGAGAAGGGACATTTGTAATGCCCTAGAAACTCAAAATCTAATTTCAGAACTTAAATTAGGAAATCTGGAAAAGCTATAGAAAAACTTCAGGACGACCCACCTAACGAGTCTTTAAGTGACCTCACGACTCGTTAGGTGAGGCATGAGAAGGAGGCTTGATAATTTAAAGAGGGGAGGTAGTGTACCCAACGAGGGACTTCACGAGTCGTGGTCACTGACCACGACTCGTTAGGTCACTCATGGTCAGGCCCAAGTTAGGATTATATTTTGTGACCAGTGTACTTGACGGGTGGGGCAACGAGACGTGGTCCCCAGCAACGACTCGTTATGTCCCCCGTTACCAGACTTACTGAGCTTTTAGCCAGTGTACTTGATGGGAGTGACCACGAGTCATGGTCAGCCACCACGACCCGTTAGGTCACCCATTAGGGACACCTGGCAGTTTTTTCCAGCGAATTTCTAAGGGCTATTTAGAATTTCCTACTCTCTCAATCTTTAACCTGCGTCGTTTTAGTAATAATTTAAGACATTTTAGTCGGCAAAAACAGTTCATTCCTCATTCCCCACTCTCAGTTCTCTGAAACATTGAAAGCTCTCCTCTCAGGAACCCTCCAAACAAAACTATGGCTTCTCATCTCTTGCAGCAGTTCAAGCTTCTTCTCCAGAAGGATTTTAGCCAGGTATGTGTCAATTCAACAAGGGAATTGTCCTTCCCATGTAACCCCCCAAAATCCTCCCATAATCTCCCTATCAGTTTAGCCCTGAAATTTTCGAATATGAGGAGATTTTTATGTTGGTTTTCATTAATTTAAATTGGGTTATTATACATTTTTATTATTTATATGATCTTCATCAATACTTAAGTAAATTGTTGTTCTTGCCAAGATGATTTACAGCCCTAAGTTTTCGAGTAAAGATTATTGCGTATTAAATTCCGTCTATTTTGCAAAGTATATTTTGGGATGAATATCCTAGTAATTCTTATTATATAAATTTGTGAGAAATTATTCCATTGAGGAGAATGATTTTATCCTTGTTGGATGAAACCTCTTTAAATTTTTGAAATTTCGACATATTATGAAATTCCCGGGTTGTTGGAATGAGTTGTGTTATCTATTAGCTGCTTGGTAGTTTTTTTCAGTTAGAATGTAGAACCTCTTCAGCACTATTCAGAAAGTGTCAACTGATCAGTTTGACTCCAGTATTTTCTAGAGGTGTCAGTGGTGCCTCCCAGTTATCAGAATCTAGTTTTGGTCCATTAGGCGGTCATGACATATTAGATATATAGCTCTGACTAGCCCCACGACCCCAGTTCAATTTACAGTTTGTTCTTAGACGTTACGACACTTCCAAATAAGTAGCTCTGACCAGTCTAGAACCCAGTTTTAGAATCTGGTCCGATAAGACTCTCAGGATATTTTCAGTTATATGTCCCTGACTAGTCTTGGACCCCATTTTCGAGCTATCATCTTAACAATTCAGTATAGGTTTCCAGTGGGAGTAGGACTTAGCACCGAGCGAGCTGCTGTTCCAGCGCACTCGGGCTCCTAGAACTACGTTGCCAGTGTAGGTTACAGTATTACTTAGCCTGATTGGCCCTAGACTTTTGTGATCACCAAGTTCATGCCTTTATACCCTGGAAAGGTATACTGGGTCCTACCGGTGGGGTGTATACATCAGACTCCACGTCTAGCTCACGTGGTTAAATATCGGTTATAGACTCTCCCACTAGTCAGTTCAGTTCAGTCTCAGTTTTGACGGTTTAATTAAGTTTAGATCAGTTCAGTGTGGTCTCTCAAACTAAGTACTTCATACTTAGGGCATGTTTATGACCATCAGCCAGGGTCATTATTGACCATATTAGCTATATTCCAATTGTATTAGTTATCAGTATTTTCAGTTGGTCATTTCATGTCATTTCAGTTCAGTTACTAGTTCTTTCATACTATTTATATATCTCACTTACTTAGTACATTCAAAGTATTGACGCATACTTTTATGTTGTATCGTTTCATGATATAACCGCAGGTTCTCAGACCCAGCACCGTTAGCCGATTTCATTCGGATCTCTCTATCAGCAGCAGCAGTGTGAGTCCTCATATTCCGAGGGTGTTATTTCATTCATTTCAGTTTTCATTATTATTTTCAGTTAGACTTAGAGTTAGCTGGGGGCTTGTCCCAGCAACTCCTTAGTTAGATGGCTTCAGACCAGACTTGATTTCAGACTTTTAGATATTTAAAAATCTTTATGTTCAATCATTAATTTTTCATAAATTCTATTGCGTATTATTTCAAATTTCCAGTGTGCATGTTTACTTTGAATACCAGTGTATGATAGACCAAGGGTTGACTTGGGGCCACTTGTGACTTCAAGTACCGTGTTACATACAGGGTGTAGGCTCGGGTCGTGACAAACTTGTATCAGAGCACTAGGTTTAGAGTATCCTCGAAATGTTTGAAAGCCGCATCGAGTAGAGTCCTTTTCATGGGTGTGAAGCGCGCCACACTTATGACGAGGAGGCTACGAGATGTTATTAGGAAAACTCTCTTTTGTTCATACTCTTTATCATGCGTTAAAGTTCAATTCCAGAAATTCCCTTCTAATTCGTGCTCTGTTTTATTTTAGTGAACCATGCCTCCCAGATGCACTAATGGAAAAAGGGTCGTTAACATCAACAGACCTGCCCCACCAGCCCTGAGAGCTCTTCAAGATGATTCGGTGTCTACCGCCGAATTCAGGGTAGCCATTCCACTACTGGCCCAAACAGTCACCAACCAGGTGAACCAGCAAGTGGTGTCGATGAACACCAATAGGTTTGCAGCAGCTGCAAGGGTGCAGGACTTCACCAGAATGAACCCTCCAGATTTTCATGGAACAAAGTTGGGAGAGGACCTACAAGGGTTTGTAGACGAGATTAGAAAAATCACCCAAATAATGGGTGTCAGTCCTTCTGAGAGTGCCAACTTGGCTGCCTACCAGCTGAAGGGGGTAGCTCAAGTATGGCATGACCAGTGGAAAGAAGGGCGGCCGACGAGAGCAGGACCAGTGGAGTGGAAAGAATTTCACACAGCTTTCTTGGATAGATTTTTCCCTCGGGAAATGAGGGAGGCAAAGATAGCGGAGTTTATGAATTTGAGGCACGGCAACAGAACTGTGGAGGAGTATGCTTTGGAGTTTACTAGGCTGTCTAAGTATGCTCCTGAGATGGTAGCCGAGCCAAGGGCTCGCATGCTGAAGTTTGTAAATGGAGTGTCAAATCTGGTCCTCAAGGAGTGCAGGACCACGATGTTGATTAAGGACATGGACCTTTCTAGCTTGATTGCCTATGCCCAGTAGATTGAGGCTGAAAAGCTGAAGGATATGGAGCGTAAGAACAAAAGGGCAAGGACTGACCATTCAGATTTCGGCCATAAAAGGTCTAGCGGTGGTAGCCTCCCACAGCAGCAGCAGCAGCAACGGCAGTAGAGTACCCCAGCACCTAGTTCAACCAGTGCCCTAAACTTTCAGTCCCGCTAGGAACGGAGGGGTGGATCATCTGGCAATTAGTCCCAGACTCACAGTACCGGGAATAGGTATCCAGCTTGCCCCAAGTGTGGTAGGAACCACCCAAGAGAATGCCTTCAGGGACGAGAGGGCTGTTTTGGGTGTGGATAGCTTAGACACCGGCTTAAGGAGTGCCCGCCAGTAGGGCGAGGGAGACCAAAATCTACCACATCGTCAGTTCCAGAAAGCTGACCAGCTCAGCAGGCCAACACTCCAGGTACAGATGGCGATCAACAACAAAATCATTTCTATGCTCTGTCTTTCCTTCAGGATCATGAAAGCTCACCTGACATAGTTATGGGTATGTTACATCTCTTTCACCTAGACGTGTATGCCCTCCTAGATCCAGGAGCCACTCTTTCGTTCGTGACACCCTATATAGCAGTACAGTTCAACATCAGTCCAGAGGTCCTCTCAGAACTATTAGGGCGGCCAGCGGGAGCAGGACCAGTGGAGTGGGAAGAATTTCACACAGCTTTCTTGGACAGATTTTTCCCTCGGGGGCTGAGGGAGGCAAAGATGGCGGAGTTTATGAATTTGAGGCAGGGCAACAGAACTGTGGAGGAGTATTCTATGGAGTTTACTAGGTTGTCTAAGTATGCTCTAGAGATGGTAGCTGAGCCGAGGGCTCGCATACTGAAGTTTGTAAATGGAGTGTCAAATCTGGTCCTCAAGGAGTGCAGGACCATGATGTTGATTAAGGACATAGACCTTTCTAGCTTGATTGCCCATGCCCAGTAAATTGAGGCTGAAAAGCTGAAGGATATGGAGCGTAAGAAAAAACTGCAAGGACTGTCCATTCAGAATTTGGCCATCAAAGGTCTAGCAGTGGTAGCCGCCCACAGCAGCAACAACAACAACAGTAGTAGAGAACCCCAGCACCTAGTTCAACTAGCGCCCTAAACTTTCAGTCTCGCCAGGATCGGAGGGGTGGATCATCTTGCAATCAGTCTCAGACTCACAGTATCGGAAATAGGTATCCAGCTTGCCCCAAGTGTGGTAGGAACCACCCGGGAGAATGCCTTTAGGGATGAGAGGGTTGTTTTGGGTATGGACAGCTTGGACACCGGCTTAAGGAGTGCCCATCAGCAGGGCGAGGGAGATCAAAATCTACCATATCTTCAGTTCCAGAAAGCTGACCAGCTCAGCAGGCCAACACTCCAGGTACAGATGGCGATCAGCAACAAAATCATTTCTATGCTCTGTCTTTCCGTCAGGATCAGGAAAGCTCATATGACGTAGTTATGGGTATGTTACATCTCTTTCACCTAGACGTGTATGCCCTCCTAGATCTAGGAGCCATTCTTTCATTCTTGACCCCCTATATAGCAGTACAGTTCAACATCAGTACAGAGGTCCTCTCAGAACCATTCTCAGTCTCCACCCCAGTTATCGAGTCAGTTAGATCCAGTTGGGTGTATAAAAACTGCCCAGTCTCAGTCTTGAGTAAAGTTATTCTAGTTGATTTTGTAGAGTTAGACATGGTCGACTTTGACCTTATTCTCAGAATGGATTGGTTACACTCCTGCTATGCCTCAGTCGATTGCAGAACTAGAGTTGTCAAGTTTCAGTTTCCCAATGAGCCAGTGTTAGAATGGACGGAAAGCAGTTCAATGCCTAAAGGCAGGTTTATTTCCCACCTTAAGGCCCAGAAACTCATCTCCAAAGGATGTATATATCATCTAGTTCGGGTCAAGGATTCCAACTCTGAGACCCCAACTATCTAGTCTGCTTCAGTAGTCAGTGAGTTCCCAGATGTTTTTCCTAAGGATCTTCCCGGAGTTCCCCCTGAATGGGAAATAGACTTTGGAATAGATCTCTTCCCAGATACTCAGCCTATCTCCATCCCTTCTTACAGAATAGCTCCGACTGAGCTTAAGGAGTTGAAAGAGCAACTAAGAGACATTTTTGACAAGGGTTTTATCAGACCCAAGATCTCTCCCTGAGGTGCTCCAGTGCTATTCGTGCGTAAAAAGGATGGTACCCTCAGAATGTGCATAGATTACCGTCAGCTGAACAAGGTCATAGTTAAGAACAAGTACCCTCTACCCAGAATTGACGATTTGTTCAACCAACTTCAAGGAGCTATTTGTTTCTCCAAGATTGATCTCAGGTCAGGGTACCATCAGTTAAGGGCCAGAGAGCCTGACATACCGAAAACGGCATTCAAAACTCGGTATAGTCACTATGAATTTTTGGTAATGTCCTTTGGTTAACAAACATCCCAGAAGCCTTCATGGACTTAATGAACTGAGTCTTCAAGCAGTATTTAGATATGTTCGTCATTGTATTTATTGACGACATTCTAGTATACTCCAAAAATGAGGAAGAGCATGCCAACCACCTAAGATTAGCATTACAAACACTCAGGGACCGCCAGTTATTCACCAAGTTTAGCAAGTGTGAATTTTGGTTAAAGTCCATGACTTTCTTAGGTCATGTGGTCTTAGGTGAAGGAATATAAGTAACCCTCATAAGATAGCAGCATTGAAGGACTGGCCCAGACCTACCTCTCCTATTGAAAATCAGGAGTTTCCTGGGCATAGCGGGTTATTACTGACGGTTTGTGGAAGGCTTCTCCTCCATATCATCTCCTCTGACTAAGTTAACTCAAAAGAGGGTGAAATTTCAGTGGTCAAACGAGTGTGACAAGAGTTTCCAAGAATTGAAGACTCGACTCACTACTGCTCCAGTTCTGACCTTGCCAGAAGGAACGGATGGTTTGGTTGTTTATTGTGATGCTTCTAGGGTTGGACTCGATTGCGTTCTGATGCAGCGGGGCAAAGTGATAGCCTACGCTTCCAGACAGCTCAAAGATCATGAGCAGAATTATCCAACTCATGACTTGGAATTAGCAGCGGTAGTATTTGCGCTAAAAATATGGAGGCATTACTTATATGGAGCTCACGTAGACATATTTACAAATCATAAGAGTCTTCAGTACGTGTTGAGTCAGAAGGATCTAAATCTGCATCAGAGAAGGTGGTTGGAGTTTTTAAAAGACTATGACATGAGTGTACTGTATCACCCGGGCAAAGCCAATATGGTGGCTGACGCCCTAAGCAGACAGTGTATAGGGAGTGTGACTCATATTGAGGAAGAGAAAAAGGAGTTATCAAGGGATGTTCACAAACTAGCCCGGTTAGGGCTGCAGTTGGTGGATTCAGCTGAAGGTGGTGCGACAATGCAAAGTGGGTCGGATTCATCCTTAGTAGTTGAATTTAAGTCCAAACAAGATGAAGATCCAGTCCTACTAAAACTTAAAGAAGCAGTTCTCAGAAAGGAGTTTGTGGCTTTCTCCAAAGGGGGAGATAGTGTACGCCGTTACCAGGGAAGATTGTGTGTACTGAATGTTGGTGAGTTGAGACAGCAGATACTGGCTGAGGCACACAGCTCGAGATACACCATTCACCTTGGTGCTACCAAAATATACCGCGATTTTCGGGATATTTATTAGTGGAACGGCATGAAAAGAGACATTGCCGAATTCATAGCCAAGTGCTCGAAATGCCAGCAAGTTAAGATAGAACATCATAGGCTAGGAGGCATGACCCAAGATATCATTATACCTACATGGAAGTGGGAAGAAGTGAATATGGATTTCATTAGAGGGTCTACCTCGGACTCGTTGACAGCATGACTCAATCTGGGTGATAGTAGATCAGATGACTAAGTCAGCTCATTTCCTCCCTATTAAAACCACAGACTCGGCTGAGGACTATGCCAAACTTTACATCCGAGAGTTAGTCAAACTCCATGGGGTGCCTTTGGCTATCATTTCAAACAGGGGAACACAGTTCACCTCACACTTCTAGAAGTCTTTTTAGAAGGGACTAGGCACTCAAGTCAAACTCAACACCGCTTTTCACCCGTAGACCAATGGGCAAGCGGAGCGGACCATTCAGACCCTAGAAGATATTCTAAGAGCGTGCGCAATCGATTTTAAGGGTAATTAGGATGACCACTTGCCTCTTATTGAGTTTGCATACAACAACAGCTACCATTCTAGCATCCAGATGGCCCCATTTGAAGCATTGTATGGTAGAAGGTGTAGATCTCCTATAGGGTGGTTTGAAGTTGGTAAAGCTTCCTTGATAGGGCCAGACTCGGTTCATGAGGCAATGCAGAAAGTTCAGCTCATCCGAGAAAGGTTGAAAACAGCTCAGAGCCGCCAGAAATCTTATGCCGATGTGCGGAGAAGAGAGTTGGAGTTTGTAGTTGATGATTGGGTATTTTGGAAAGAAGGGGAAGCTCAGTCCAAGGTATGTGGGACCTTATAAAATTTTAAGGCGTATCGGTAATGTGGCCTATGAGCTAGAGTTACCTTCAGGACTAGAAGTTGTACATCTAGTTTTCCATCTTTCACTTCTGAAGAAGTGCATCGGAGATCCAACCTTAGTTGTGTCATTGGACAGCATGGGAATAAAGGATAGTCTCTCATATGAGGAGGTACCAATCCAGATCCTTGACCGTCAGGTTTGTAAGCTGAGGAATAAGGAAATAGCTTCAGTCAAGGTCTTATGACGAAATCAGTAGGTTGAGGGAGCTACGTGGGAGGCTGAAGTGGATATGATGGCCAAATACCCACACTTGTTCTCTACTGACTCTATTGTAGCATGAAATGTTATTTTTGCCTTAGGACCTTATCTAGTTGTTGAGTTCAATTCATGTGTATAATTTTCTTTTACGACTTTGGATGTATGTATGAAAAGAAAATTCAGTTCAATTATGTATTTTGAAGCAGAGGTAGTCATTCCGGCAGTTTTAGAGTTAAATAAGCAGTATTTGGAAAGTTTGATTGTTATTTTTCTGCTTCCTATGTGTTTTCTACATTCAAGGACGAATGTTTACAAGGGGGAGATATTGTAATGCCCCGAAAACTCAAAATCTAATTCTGGGACTTAAATCAGGAAATCTGAAAAAGCTATAGAAAAACTTCAGGACGACCTACCTAACAAGTCGTTAAGTGACCTCATGACTCATTAGGTGAGCCATGAGAAGGATTCTTAATAATATAAAGAGGGGAGGCAGTGTACCCAATGAGGGACTTCACAAGTCGTGGTCACTAACCACAACCCATTAGGTCACTCGTGGTCAGGCCCGAGTTAGGATTATATTTTGTGACCAGTGTACTTGACGGGTGGGGGCAATGAGTCGTGGTCCCTAGTAACGACTCGTTATGTCCCCCGTTACCAGCCTCACTGAGCTTTTAGCCAGTGTACCTGACGAGAGTGACCATGAGTCGTGGTTAGCCACCACGACCCATTAGGGGCACCTAGCAGTTTTTCCCAGCGAATTTCTAAGGGCTATTTAGTAATTTTCTACTCTCCCAAGCTTTAAACTATGTCGTTGTAGTAATAATTTCAGACGTTTTAGTGGGGAAAATGGTTCATTCCTCATTCCCCACTCTCAGTTCTCTAAAATATCAAAAGTTCTCCTCTCAAGAACCCTCCAAGCAAGACTAAGGCTTCTCATCTCTTGCAGCAGTTCAAGCTTGTTCTACGGAAGGATTTTAGCCAAGTATGTGGAAATTAAACAAGGGAATTGTCTTTCCCTTGTGTCCCCCAAAATCCTCCCATAATTTCCCTATCAGTTTAGCCTTGAGATTTTCGAATATGAGGAGATTTTCATGTTGGTTTTCGTTAATTTTAATTGGGTTTTTATACATGTTTATTATTCATATGATATTCATCAATTCTTAAGTAAATTGTTGTTGTTTTTGCCAAGATGATTTACAGCCCTAAGTTTTCGAGTCAAGATTATCGCGTATTAAATTACGTCTATTTTGCAAAGTATGTTTTGGGATGAATATCCTAGTAATTCTTATTATATAAATACGTGAGCAATTATTCCATTGAGAAGAATGACTTTACCCTTATTGGATGAAACCCCTTTAAATTCTTGAAATTTCGACATATTATGAAATTCCCGTGTTGTTGGAATGAGTTGTGTTCTCTATTAGCTGCTTAGTAGTTTCATTCAATTAGAATGTAGAATCTCTTCAGCACTATTCAAAAAGTTTCAACTGATCAGTTTGACTCCTGTCTTTTTCCGAGGTGTCAGTGGTGCCTCCCAGTTATCAGAATCATACTCAGAATCTAGTTTTGGTCCATTAGGCAGTCATGACATTTTAGATATATATCTTTGACCAGCCCCAGGACCCAGTTCAATTTATAGTTTGTTCTTAGATGGTTACGACGCTTTCAGATAAGCATCTCTAACCAGTCTAGAACCTAGTTTCAGAATCTGGTCCAATAAGACTCTCGGGTACTTTCAGTTATATGTCTCTGACTAGTCTTGGACCCCAGTTTCGAGCTATCAGCTTAACAGTTCAGTATAGGTTTCCAGTGGGAGTAGGACTTAGCACTGAGCAGGCTGGGGTTCCAGCGCATCCAGGCTCCCAGAACTATGTTGCCAGCGTAGGTTACAGTATTACTTAGCCTGATTGGCCCCAGAATTTTGTGATTACCCAATTCATGCCTTTATACCCTGGAAAGGTATATTGGGTCCTACTGGTGGGGTGTATACCCACGTCTAGCTCACGTGGTTAAAAGTCGGTTATAGACTCTCCCACTAGTCAGTTCAGTTCAGTCTCAGTTTTGATAGTTCAGTTTAGTTCAGATCAGTTCAACGTGGTCTCTCAGACTCAGTACTTCAGACTTAGGACATGTTTATGACCATCATCCAGGGTCATTATTGACCATATTAGCTATATTCTAGTTGTATTAGTTATCAGTATTTTCAGTTGGTCATTTCATGTCATTTCAGTTCAGTTACTAGTTCTTTCATCTATATCTATATCTCACTTACTCAGTACATTCAAAGTACTGCCGCATACTTTTATGTATCGTTTCATGATACAATCGCAGGTTCTCAGACCCAGTGCCCTTAGCCGATTTCGTTCGGATCTCTCTATCAGCAGCAACAGTGTGAGTCCTCATATTCCGAGGGCGTTATTTCATTCATTTCAGTTTTCATTATTATTTTCAGTTAGACTTAGAGTTAGTTAAGCCCAGCAACTCCTCAGTTAGATGGATTTCAGACTAGACTTGATTTTAGACTTTCAGATATTTAAAAATCTCTATGTTCAGTCTTTAATTTTTCATAAATGTTATTATGTATTATTTCAAATTTCCATTTTGCATGTTTACTCAGAATACCAGTGTATGATAGACCAAGGGTTGACTTGGGGTCACTTGTGACTTCGAGTACCGTGTTACATCTAGGGTGTAGGCTCGAGCCATGACAATATTCAAAGGAGCAATGCTGGAAGATTGTAGGTTATCCATTTGATATGCAGGACAGGATAAGACTCACTACTGTAAATAATGTCTCTAGAGAAAATTTTATTACTCAGCCCGCTGGAAATTCCAATAGGGACAAGGTGACTATAGAACAAGAAGGAAAGGAGAGCCTATTCACTAAGGAGAAGTATTAGCAAATCCTTGGAATGTTGAACAAAGATGTCAGCTGTGATCAGAAGGTTAATGTGGCAGGTATAACTACTTGCTTAATGTCAAAAATATCACATGGTGATTGGGTGGTAGATTCAGGAGCAACACATCATGTTACTGCCAGTTTGAGGCTTTTAGAAGAAATTATACAGGCAGTGAAAATATCAAGAGATAAATTGTCGTTACCAAATAGAGAAAAGGCTGATATAACTCACCATGGTAGCATAAGGCTATTTGGAAGTGACATTGTACATAATGTTCTTCATGTTCCAGATTTTAAGTTTAATTTGATCTCTGTATCCAAATTAACTAAGGAACTATCTTGTGTTGTCACTTTTCTCCCTGATCTGTGTGTGTTTCAGGATCTCTCAAGTGGGAGAATCAAGGAGATTGGTAGAGAAAGAGATGGTTTATACATACTAAGTGAAGCTGTGAGAAACTTGAAACAAGACTAAGAAGAGAAGCAGTTACATGTTGCTGCTACAATAATGAGGGCAGAAGAAGTTGATTTGTGGCACAAAAGGCTTGTACATCCTTCATCTTCTACAATGAAGGAGTTAGAATTCTTGAAAGATGCTGGTAGTTACTTGAACAATATGTTGTATTGTGTCATTGCAAAACAGGCTAGACTAAAGTTTCCTTGTAGTAGTACAAAGTCAGGTTTGCTATTTGATCTTGTACACTTGGATTTATGGGGTCCACATAAAACAGCAACTTTTGATAGAAAATATTACTTTTTAACCATTGTTGATGACTATAGTAGATATACTTGGGTGTATTTGATACAACTCAAGACTGAGGTTATTGTTGTTTTAAAGCTTTTTTTAACAATGGTCCAAAATCAGTTTGGTGTCATGGTGAAGGTCATTAGAAGTGACAATAGTACAGAGCTTTTCAATTCTCAATGTACTGAGTTGTTTGACAGCCTAAGAATCATACATCAAATTAGTTGTGTATACACTCCACAATAAAATGGTGTTGTGGAGAGAAAACATAGACAAATCCTTGATACAGCAAGGGCCCTGAGATTTCATGCACATATTTCTATCAAGTATTGGGGACTGTGTATAAGAGCTGTTATTTATATAATTAATAGACTACCATCTAGTGTATTGGGTGGTCAAACTCCTTGTCAAAAGTTATACAATAGGAGGATGTCTGTGGATCATCTTAGGGTGATGGGATGTTTATGCTATGCACCTGGCATACCAAAAGAAGACAAATTTGCTGAGAGAGCAAGGGTTGCTGTTTTATTAGGTTTTTCAGAAACCCAAAAGGGCTATATTTTGTTGGATATTGTTAGTCACCAACTGTTTGTAAGTAGGGATGTAACTTTCCGGGAAGATTTATTTCCCTTCAAGGATGCACAAGCTATTTCTTCAAACCAGTCTCCTAGATTTGATGATTTGCAGCTGGCAGGTGAGACCTGTTATGGTTTATCTCCATCATCAGAATCCTATTCTGAGGTGGACAATGTACTTTCAGAATAGGAGAGAGTTTCATCCACTTCTGGCACAGGTCTTGATGATATTGTTGCTGCTGATGCAAACCATGACAGTGAAGATCCTATCCAAATAGTTGAAGAGGCATTAGAAGAGCATTATGAATCCCCCAATACAGATCAAGCTTTAAACCATGATCATGCTGCTGATCACGGGAAAAAATAGCATGCCCGAGATACGCTTTATGACTTAAATTAGTCTTGTTTATCTAAGTAATTGTATACATTTTCATGTAATTTTATATGAATGTGAGGATAAGTGCTAACCAACATGATTAGCCTTTGTTTTGTAGGTTTTGATGACTTTTGAGCAACTAATCCATGAGTTGGTGAAGTAGAGGCTTGGAAACGAAATTAACCCGCAAACGTCGGCAAAGAGGAAGCACAAAACAGCCCACCTGCTCGTCGGCAACGTGCCACGGCAGGCAGGCTGATCACAACAGCCCACTTGCACGTTGGCAACGTGCCACGGCAGGCTGGTTGCGCGACAATGAGGTGTCAACGCGTTGCCCAAGCAGCGTGACACGGTGCCAACGTGGCAGGGTGCTGCCGAGGCCAATTTCAGGTGATTTCCAGAGAGCTTTCGCGTCAGTGGCGTGTCACGGAGGCAGTGCTCCATGATGCACTTCGTGACACGTTGCTTGTTATTCCGGGAAAAAGTCCCACTACTATAAATAGCACACTTAGGTTTTATTTGAGACATTCTGACTTGGTGGAGCAAGAACGTGGGTTACAGGCAGTTGAGGGGACGAAATTATCAGGGTTTTTCTCTCTTTCCTTCTTCTTGTATTCAATTGCTTGTATGTTTAACACTCATTTAACGATGTTTAATCCACAAATGAGTGGCTAATTCATCTTCTTGCTGAGGTTAAGAACACTTGTAATGAAATGTGATTATTGATTCTTTGGTTTTTCATCTTTTCTTCCATGGTTGTTCTATTGATTCTTGTTCTTACTGCATTAATGTGTGGCCTATGTTAATGTACATCTAAAAAGTCCGGTTTCACTCGAGAGAGCAAGAAATTGGAAAGTTGTGAATTAATAGGATATGATCTTTTCTTTGTTTGGGAAAATTGGGAATTGATTTACCTTCAGGATAGAAATATACCTGAAAGTCGTATTAGTCAATTTAGGAACCGGGTTTGTATGGCTAGAACATGAATTTTCGTTTAATCACAGAAATGTAGGTGGACGGTTCATGATTCTTAAGTTGGGTTAAATACGAGAGTTTTAATCCATTGGCAGTAGTTCTTGACTAGCAACCGGAGGAAAAGACTAACCAAATGATATTGATAATTAATTTCTTTACATGTTCATTTAACCTCAGCATGCTCACATTCATAGTTCAGACTCACATTAGATAATTGTTTTAGACTTAGCATAATTATTAGAAATCAAAATATCAAACTTTTGGTTATACTGTTGTCTGCATTTTTAGAATTGAAATATAGTACACTTGAGCAGATTGCACTTCATCCCAGTCCCTGTGGGATCGATACTTGGCTTACTTAAGCCACTTTACTACTTGTTCGACCACGTGCACTTGCGTGTAGTTATATACCCATATAACATAGACTGAACAGCTGCTGAAAACATTCTTACTCAGGATGCAACTCCCACCAGAAGATCCTCCAGGGTCATCAAAGCACCTCTATGGTTGAAAGATTATGTTTCCTCTAACCACACTAGTTCTAGTAAATATCCTCTATCTCACTATGTGTCCTATGATCAGACATCACCTATGTATCAAGTTTTTTTTGGCTAATTTCTCTGTGCTTGTGGAACCAAAGACCTTCAAGGAGGCTGCTCAAGATCCAAAGTGGATTGAAGCTATGAAGTTGGAGATTGAAGCATTGGAGGGTAACTAAACTTGGGAACTTGTTCCTTTGCCCCCTGGGAGGAATACTATAGGCTCTAAATGGGTCTATAAGATCAAGTATAAGGCTGATGGCACAGTTGAGAAGTACAAAGCTAGATTAGTAGCTAAAGGATATAGCCAAAGAGAGGGGCTAGATTACCATGACACATTCTCACCAGTGGCTAAGTTAGTCACTGTGAGATCTGTCATTGCTTTGGCTGCCTCAAAAGGTTGGGATATGTTTCAAATGGATGTGTATAATGCCTTCTTACAATATGATCTCTATGAGAAAGTGTATATGGATTTGCCACAAGGTTTTGGCAAACAGGGGGAGAACAAGGTTTGTAACTTGCTAAAGTCATTATATGGACTTAAACAAGCTTCTAGGCAATGGAATGTTAAGCTTACTGAAGCCCTTCTAGTAGCTAGTTTCTCTCAAAGCACTCATGATTATTCTTTGTTCACCATGAAACAAGATAATGAGATAGCGGTCATCCTTGTTTATGTGGATGACATGCTCATTACTGGCAGTTGTTCTTCCTTGATTGATCATGCCAAGGCTATTCTCCATCAAAAGTTCAAGATGAAGGATTTGGGCATTCTCAAGTATTTTCTGGGAATAGAGATTCTCAGGTCTCAGAAGGGTGTGATTCTAAACCAAAGAAAGTACATACTTGAGCTTATTTCTGATTTGGGACTAAGTGGAGAAAAGCCTGCTGCCACTCCCATTGAAGTTAATCAGAAACTAACAACAGCAGAATATGATACTGTTATAGGAGAAACAGGGGATGTGTTATTGGAAGATGCAACTCCTTACCAAAAATTAATTGGCAGGTTATTGTATGTCACAATTACTAGGCCAAATATTAGTTTTATTGTTCAATTGTTAAGTCAATTCATACAACAACCCAAGCAGTCACATAGGGATGCTACATTGAGGGTAGTTAAATATCTCAAACTAGCACCTGGATAAGGAATTTACATGGAAGCCAATTCATCTCATCTACTTAAATGTTGGTGTGATTCAGACTGGGCAGCTTGTCCAAATACAAGGAGGTCTGTGACTGGTTATGCAATCAAGTTTGGTGGTTCTCTAGTTTCATGGATCATAACCAAGTTTGGTGGTTCTCTAGTTTCATGGAAGTCAAAGAAACAACACATAGTTTTCAGGAGCTCAGCAGAAGCTGAGTATAGAAGTATGGCTGCAGCAGTAGTAGAAATTATTTGGCTCTTAGGATTATTTGAAGAACTACGTGTTCATGTCAAGCAACCTGTGAGAGTTCTAAGTGATAGCAAGGCTACTATATAGATAGCTCACAATCCCATTTTCTATGAGAGAACAAAGCATATAGATATTGATTGTCATTTTATTCGAGATAAGATTAAAGAAGGCATAGTGGGAGCTGTGTATGTTGGAACTAAAGATCAGAAGGCAGATCTTCTTACCAAAGGATTAGGTCTTGTTCAGCACTTGCATTTGCTGAGCAAGCTAAGAGTGTTTAATGTCTTTAAACATCCAGCTTGAGGGGGAGTATTGAGTTGAAGGCATGTAGAGGCATGAAGAAGCAACACAGCAGTCCATGGTAGTGTGTGCGCGCTGCAAGGCAGTTTAGTCTAGCTTGTAGGAGTTAGTGGAGGAGGTTCGAGTTAGTGGAGGAGGTTCAAGTTAGTTAAATTTTGTTAGCTTAGTTGTCAAAGTGCCAGTTGTATGCCTAGTTTGACAATCGACTTATATGTGTATAAATAGCTCACAATGAAGATCAACAGAAGAAATTTTACTTTCTGTAGAAACATTGTTCTTCACTCTTCTTCTCCAGATTTTTCTATGGTTTAGATGGAAAAATAACAATTTTCTTACTTTATGATGTTCCAATAAATAAGTATAAAATAATATCTTAAGAGCAATTTAAACAGAGTTGATGATGGTCAGGGTCGGGGTGGGTTGTTGTGATGATGGGGGCTGAGGGAAGCCAAAATTTGATGGTTATGGCCTTCATTTTCTTTCGGTCTTTTTTATATTACTAGCCTATTCTAAATTAAAAATAAATCTAGTTTGAATATCTTATAATAAATACAAAATTTTAACTAAAATTATTATATTTGATTAAACTCGTAACGTAGACACTAAGTTTGCTCCTGAAATAAGAAGTGGGCAAATATTGAGAGTGAGAAGGAGATAATTAATAGTGTAATATTAGTTATAAGACTTATTTTCCCAGTTACATTAAATTTAAGAAAATTGGAAAACACACCATACCAAACGCATCCTAAGGTGTAGAACTTTATGTACTATTCTGTACATTATTGTCCGTACAATTTGATTGTGCTTTCTTTAGTTTCTTTTTGTTACATATATCTATAATTCATTACTAAAACAAAGAATCAGTGTCTTCCTGTTAAGACCTCATTTGGCCTTCATTCAAAATGGATCTGTATTTTTAATTACTATTTGGAGAATTACACTGTTTCTTAATATGATTTGTTTTAGAATTGGATATTAGTGATTGTGATGACATTTTAATGTAATTTAATACTTCATCTATTACATTTTATATGATATTTTTAAAAAAAAATTATTTATAAAAAAGTGACGTATTTTATATTTTTATATTTTTAATTTGTTTTAAGAAAGATTGATTTTACTCTAATAATATATTTTGTTATTATAGAAATGTGATGTCAAGTTGAAGACTACAAATTTTAAAGATATTTTTAATACGCAGCAAAATCCTTTTTTCATAATAAAACTAGTGGACTATATAATATAATTTTAAAATCTTGAAAATCATTGTTCTATTTTGGACAAGTGTGTTATTTAATCATGTTATCCAAAAATAGGGATGAGAGTAAGGGAGTAGTATTATCTTTGCTCTATGGAGTATCAAATTTGGTGAGTAGAGGATCGAAGGACGGCTGGTTGGTGAAAAATAGGAATAGAAACTTAAAGGAACGTCAATGTTAATTTAATTAGCTGTTGGTATCGTCATTGCTTTTACTATTTACATAGTTACCTTTCTGGAACATCTTTTTGGCAGTAGCTCTAACAGGACAGTTTGAGCTAACAAAGCCATTAACCAAGTGAAGATAAGTATTTAATTCATGACAAGCAGCAATATTAATCCCATTAAGGTACGGCGAATCACTGCTACTTAACCGCAGTTCACATCCAACATCTGCATATACCCATTGAGTATCTTCCACAAGCTTTTTGATCCAATGGCCACTGTTTTCCTTAAACTTATTGTTGTTGTTTTTGTTGTCGATGACAAAGCCAGGAATTTTGGTTATAAGATCGTCGGAGTTGACAATGCGCAATATTTTGGTACCCTGTCTATCAAGATGGTATCGGAAGCTCTGGTTCCCGACCCTTGGACCGCCAAAGGAAATGACCGTAACGAGGGGTATCTCCTTAAAAGCTTGTTTAATATCATAGGCCATGAGAGTTGCTAACGCAGCCCCGAGGGAGTGGCCTGCGATGGTGAAGCTTAAAGTTTCACCGGCATAAGCTTTTTTAACTCGGCCTATTTCTTCTCTCACCATGTCTTGTAGACTCTGGCGTGCGCCCATCTTGGATGTATACAAACTTAGGAAACCACTTTCGACCATTGGACTGCAATTAATGGTGGAACAACATTTGACGTAATTATCCTTATTACTATATTCGTTATTGCTGTTGTTGTTAGGGAGCGGGGCGAGTGTAGCTCGTAGATTCTCGAGCCACTCCAAGCATGTTGCAGTGCCCCGTAAGGCAATGACAACGTCTCTTCTCCCGAGTCTTGCAATTTCTCTTTGGTCATGGCAAATTGCGACATAACCAATCCAACTCGATTGCTTCGCCATCCATTTAGGCGCTTTATCCATCCAACTTGGGAGCTGAATCCCGCTAGTGGCTTTCAAGTACTTGGAAACACGATAACCAGTACCCGGAAAGCCACAAAGATGGAACAGCTTTTTCTTTGAGTATCTGCACATTGCATATGAAGGGGAAGAAGGATCAAAATTACAAGCTCTATAGGCAGCTTCAACAAAGTGGCCATATCTGATTATTTCTCCACGTAAATTATCATCCAGCGGATCAAGCAAACCTTCCCAGTTCTTGATTCCCTGGTAGTCCATCCAATTCTTGCCCAGTTTCTCTGGGCACTGCCCGAAGAAACTGGGCACCGTCCAAGCTGATGTTGAAGCTAAACTTGGACTAGGCTCAGTATTCCAGCTAAGAATTAAGTTTTCAATGTTTTTGGGGGCTAATATTTGCATGGTGAGGTTTAAATTTCTAGTAAACTTATCTGCTGGTTGAGTAATGGTGATGCACTGGAATGTAGGTTGTTGGGGGGTTTGTTTGGAGGTGCATGACGGTAATGGCTTAAAAGAAAGCTTCATGATTTGAAAACTGGCCTCTTAATAATGTAGTTATCTAGTTCTACAAAAGGGACTAAAAAGTTTCTCTTGTACACTTCAAAAAGGTTGCTTCAAAGTGATCTTTTTATAGTCGAATAAAGTGCAAAAGTATCATGTATTGACTCTCTACACCATGATTGATTACATTCATACACAGCTGTGTGGATCATGAAAGAAATGATGTATTAATAACAAGTACGTATTAGCTTTAATTTTTTTTTCCTTTTTCATTTCTCGTGTGTACATATATAATGATTAGAAAGTGGTGGGGTTCGGTATATACAGTTGGTAATGACAAAAACCAATATAACAGGAAAAACTGCACACTTTTTGGTCTAATGGGTTATTGGCACATCAAAGGGTGGTGAGATGGTGTTGCCAGAGGTAGGGTCAATGACAGATACGTGAATCCAAAATTTAAATTTAATACATTAAATATTTAAAAATTTTAAAATTAAATTAATTATAAATTTAAAATATATTATTTGTTGAAAATTTATATTTTTTCACAGATATATTTACGATGAAATAATGGAGTTCAGTAGAGTACATGACACAAAGCTTCCTCCGAAACTGGTCCGTGAGAAAAGTGTCAGTGACAAATCTTACGGTCCAAATTGAATCTAATGGACGGAGAAATTTGACCGAGAGCCGAAATTCGGGAAAATGATGGTGACTCATTAGACGGCGGGAACGTACACTCATATGGATCACTTCTTTTAAGTAGACTTAGGGTGTTTTCCGCACGTGGAAAATATTTTTAGATGGGTTCTTTATTTGGGGTATAAGTAAAGAAATATTTAAGTATATTTTAGATAAACATTAAGGAAAAGTATATATAATAGATCAAAAGTTAAATTAATATATAAGGATGAACTGTTTTATACTAATTATTCATAATATTCGGTCGGCATAAAATAATTATAATTTCTGTCATACTATGAGTTTGTAGGTTTTTCGCGCATAAAATATTATGAAATTATATAAATATATTGTGATTGTATCAAAATATATATCATGGCAGTATATAAATATATTGTGATGGTATCATAAAGTATACCATGGTAGTATATGAATATATTGTGATGGTATCATGCATGATCAATTAAGGAGTATATCCTTGAAGGACTGTTCATTCAGTGATATCATGACATTATGTGAATATACTACAATGGTATCACGAAGGATTGAGGAACCTTACGCGTTATTCTTGAAGGACTGCTCATCATTAGTGATACCATGACAGTATATTAATATATTATGATGGTATCATAAACGATTGCAAGACGGGATATTTTATGTAATTAATTGGGGGAGTATGAAAGTTAAGGGGTAGGGTCGTGCTAATATTTTATTCCGATGGGGCAATTATGTAAGTTTCCCAATATATTATGGGAGATTGAGGTGGAGGTAGAGGTATGGAGCAGTGGGGATGAGGGCTATTGGGATGGAGATGAAGATGAGATGTGTTGGAAGGTAGAACACGATATTAATGTGGAATATTATTTGCGAAACTTGTTTTTCCTACTTTCACGAGGAAGTCATTTTTCTCATTTTTAAGAAATTTATTTTTTTTTTAAAAAAATATTCTTCAAAAATTTTGACCAATCAAATATAAAAATATTAAAAAATATCTTTTCTAAAAGATTTAAAAATGGATTGGTTAATGTCAAGAAGTTTCAACAAATTTGGAAATATTCTCAGTAGATTTCTAGGAATCGGAAAAAGGTAATTTATCAAAAATATGCAATTCAATACAAAATAATATATTCATGTAGTTCCATTTTAAATTTACACCCGTATAATCAAACTTGCTTTTTTGCAATAATATTTATACACGAGGTTTATAACATTATATAATATTATGCTCTTTCTATAAATAATATATCAACTTTGTATAAAAATATATAATAATATATAAAAGGTATTGATATACAATCTTAAAAAATTATACAAAATTAGACAAACTTATATAAAAATTGAGTTTCGTCTATTACGAACTTCAACCATGAAATTCTATCTGAAATGGATCAAATAGTCATTGATTAACTTCTAATTTAAACAACTTCAAACTGATATTCCTAGAAAACACTAATTATCGTTTGAAAATATGGATTGGTAAATTTCCAAAAGTTTCAAAAATATATATTTTTTGGAAATATTCTTAGTATTTTTAAAGAAATAAAAAAAGGAAATTTTTAAAAATATTTAATTCAACACAATATATTATATCCATGTAGTTATGATTTTAATGTACACCCGCATAATTAACTCTTATTTTTAGCAATGTTGTTTAAACACACGATATACAATACTACATAGTATTTTACATTTTACGTAACCAATATATCAATCTTGTACAAAAGAATATAATAGTGTATAAAGAGGTGTTTATACACATTTTTAAATAGTTATATAAAATTAGATAAACTTATATAGAAATTGAGTTTCGTCTTCTACAAACTTCAATCATGAAATTCTCTACAAAATGGGTCAAATATTCATCGAATAACTTTAAATTTTACATCAACTTCAAAATGATATCCCTAACGAATGCCAATCATTGGTTTCTAAAATATCTCAATAAATCGCAAAATGTGAGTTTTCAAGTTTTTAAATATCCTAACAATAAAAATTTTATATTTTTTCCTTTAATTTAGACAATAATATTTAAATATGTGATGATAATCAGGAATATCACTTTCGATCTATTTCTAAGGAGCAAAAAATGAAAAACATAACCACAAATAAAAAATTTATTATCTTTTTTCTGAATATTTTAAATTATATACAAAATGAACTAAATAGGGTAAAGATGTGTGAGAATTTATTTATTTTAGTAATAAGATTGGAGCAAGCGATATAGACCATAAAAATCTTTTTAAAAAACTCAATTTTACCCCTACTAAATCAGATTAGGAAAAGTTCTCAATTTCTCCAAATATCTAAAAATTTATCTGAAGGTATTTTTTTAAGTTGTTACAAGAATTGAAAAACTCCTCAGCTACGAGTTGCCGGCATCAACCCAAATGATAATGTGCAATGCAAGCGTCGTTTGTGGTTTCCTATTTTTGGCCAGCAAAGTTCCACTTTCCTTTTCTTTTCTTTTCTTTCTTTCTTTCTTTTGTTTAGCTTTATTTGTTTTACATAATTTTTTGCTTTTGGGCTGGATATCATTTGCGCCAGTCATGGATACTCAAATTGATTTATTTTAATTTTGGATCATTTTGACCTCTTTGATTAAAAAAGAATGAAGAAATCCGCTCCCAATGCTTTAAGATTTATTTTTTTATATAAAAAAATAAACTCAATATTTACTACAACAAATGCGAATTTTCTTCAAATATCATAGTTATATAGTATGTATATATATAGTTATTTACTTATATAGTTATATGGCATGTACATATATATTTAGATAGCAGGGGAATGTGGACCTTGAAACAAAAAAAAGGTCAAATAAATACACATAATTATTTATAAAGAATTTTTATAAATAGCTAATGACATAAGAACTGTAATAAATATACTTCTATACAATTTTCATATGAGGTAAAAATCGGGTCAGATGCATGGCCAAATCGGAGAAAGATATATGAAGGAAGTGACAAGTCAGGTTTGACTCAACCACAATGTAACATAGAGCATCCCCTTATGCATGACCGGAGAAAGCATCCTTATTCCCCAGTATCCAAAATTCACGATATTTGAGTCCGACTTACATGCATTTATTGGCTTCCCTAACTCCAGAGAAACAACACTTGACACCGGATTATACCTAGACAAGATAAAAATGAAGCTCAACCACTAACGGAAGATCCGCAATTCTCCTCCCTAGTCGTTTCATAACATCTGTGGACGTGAGTTAGTGAGAGGCTTTGTGGAGGCCGAGTTCACTTAAGTCGCTCCCTAGGGTTTAATTATAAATAATATTCTAGTCATTCGTTGAAAACCATTTGATATTCATTCATTCACTAGTAATACACTACTGTATTCTATTCGTAAGCTCTATTACTCATTATTTTTTTAGTCATCAATAACATCAAGCTTGCCCGATGATGCAACCAACTTCTAGCACTGGATTTTGGGTTGTTTCTGTTCTCACACTTTATTATTTAATTTCATTTTATTCCACACTCATTATTAAGTTTATTCACATTAATTAAACAAGTTATACTATCTAAATTATGCATTGTTGACCATATCAGTCCATGTCTCCTTAATTTATATCAATAAATTTAATTATACCATTTTAAAGGTAAATAGTTTGGTGCCCACCCTGGGGACAAGATAATAGTGGTATTGTTTTGACCAACTAATTCACCACTAACTTGCTCTATTTCTTGGTTGTAACAAGGTTCACCAATCATGCCTCACAACTAAAGGAATGTGCTACCTGAGGATAAACAGGATAAATATGGCTTGCCTCCAACTGGTGAGGAAATTGATATACCACTCTATTTTGGTGGAGATCTACAGGCTAGTGATCATGCTCAAAACCAAGACGGAGACATAAATCCAACTCACAGGGGAGGGTACTTCCAAAGAACTACAGAAAGCTAGACTCCCAATGACTTGTCTGAATACAAGACTGATGGCGACGATTAGACTCGAGGAGACAATAAGAACCTAGTATAACTATTGTCGATCCTAACTTTACAATAGAAAAACATAATGACATATCTTTTGTGCCGTGATCAGATCATGATAGGGATTCAACAAACAGTGACGGGATTCTCAAAGAATGACAATTTAAGGAATTCTAGTGCCACTACTACGGCTGTTCCAACCTAGGGAACCTCAGGTAGCATCCAAAGTGCCTTGGAGATGGAATTATAACTGAATAGTCTCATGGATGAGGGCTCCTAAAGCGGAAATGACCAAGAGGGAAGAATTAATGAAATGTTTAAAGGAAATATACTTCTGGATGGATCAAATCCCTAGTGCACCCTTGGGTCTCAAGGGTCCAGACTCCAAGAAATACATGCAGTTGACTTACAAGACAAGCGCCGAATCTATGATGATTCCAAAGAGATTCACGATGTCGAATATTACCAATTATGATAGAACCATTGACTTACAAGAGCACATATGTCACGCTCAAAAATCATGATGTGTTGTACCGACACCTAGTGCCTTAACTTGCCAAGTAAACTAGTTCTATGAGGATAGTGCAATACAAAATACCATTACAAGAGGAAAAAGGGCATATGGAACTGTACAACATTCAAAAACAACTTTCTTAATATAATATGAAATCTCAAATAATGAGTTAATTGATGATCCATCAAAAATAATAATCAGGACGCAACCATAGGTCTACAAAGTTTCTATAGATCCTATAAATAGCAAAAAGGTCGGGATAGAAGCCCGACATACCCAAAACACCTATATACATGTTAAGAATCTCTAAGCAAAACCTTTGCAGTGAAGAGAAAAGGGCGCACAAAAAGTAGTACAACTGGAGGAGTCAGCCTAGTGAAGATGTCTGCTAACTTGCGTGTATATACCTGCAGTGTGAGTGAAACTTCCCCAGATAGAAGGGACGTGATTATATAGGAATAGTACTCATATGATAAGACAAGCAAAATAATATAAGGCAGAATAATAAACTGTGCAAAAAAATACATAAAAAGAAAAAAATCAATAGGACTAGACGGTGCCACTATTGATTCATTACTTTTTTTTTGTTTTGGAGAATACATGTATATTTCTTATTTCTTTGGGAATAATTATTACCCCCTATCTCACTTTCACCTCATTCTTTTAGTTTTATCTTAAATATGTGCAAATATTTTAGACTAATATTTTTTATTTATATATCAAATATAAAAAATTAAGTAAGACACCACTTATTTTTCTAAAAAATATTATTTTATGAAAATCATTTTTCTTCCAATCGAATACACCTTTTATATACACTTTTTATCTTTAAAAGGAGTAGGCAAAAAGTATTTATTTATCACGGCGCATGCTATATATCCTTCAACCAAATAAAATCAATGCTCCTCATTTTTACACTAATCGTGTGTTTAGTATAAAGAAAAATATTTTTCAAGCAAAATGTCTTATTGAAAAAAAATATTTTTTATGAAAAATAAGTGATCTTCTTCTTTATTTTCTTATGCTTTGTATATATGTAAAATTATTATCTCAAAAGTATTTGTGTATAATTTAGGTAAACACTATGAAAGTTTGGGGTGTATGGAGGTGGGGAAGGAGTGGAATGTATTGGAAGGGGGGAGAAGAAAATCAATGTGGACTATCACTTATGTAATTTGTTTTTCTTATTTCTATTAGGCAAGTCATTTTTCTGATTTTTAAGAAACTTATTTATCTAAAAAAGATATTTTAAAATTATTTTGACCTATCTAAATTTGAGAAAATCAAAAAAATATTTTTTTTAAATTTTTTAAAAATATTTTTGTTCGTACCAAGGGTGTATTTGGTATGAATTAAAAAATATTTACTCTGAAAAATAAATAATTTTCTTCCTTATGATGTTTTGATAAGTAAGTACAACATATTATCTTAATAGCATTTACATATAATTTAAACAAAGTTGATGAGGTGGTGATAAAGTCGGATTTGGGGTGGGGGTGGGGGGGGGGGGAGGGGGAGGGAGGGAGGAGTGCCGCTTGGTTTGGTGTAAGGGTGTGGGAAGATGGGTGTCAGAGTCGGGGTGAGTTATTGTGAGGATGAGGGACAGAGCGAAGCTAAAATTTGAAGTTTATGACCTTGGATTTCTTTTAGTCTTGTTATGTTACTGGCCTCTCCTAAATTAATAACAAATCTAGTTTGGATTTCTTATGATAAATATAGAGTTTGAACTAAAATTGTTAGTACTTGGTTGAACTTGTAACATTAATACTAATTTTTCTCCTGAAATAGAGGAAGTGGGCGAATATTGAGAGTGAGAAAGAGATAATTAATAGTATAATATTATTTAGGGAAAAGGGTAAAAAATATACTTAAAATATGCGAAATTAAATAAAATTATCCTCCATTAATAGTTTGATCCGAAAATATCCTGTCATCAATATTTTAATTTCAAAATACCTCTATTGTTATTTTTGGGTGAAAATATCCTTTTCCTAATAAACATATTTTTTTAAACAAATTCTTTTCTTAATAAAATATTGGAACTCCATTATCAATTTTCATATATATAAAATCACAATAGTTCATTATTAATTTTCATTTATAATAATAAAATTTTATTTCCTAATAAAATAGGAAATATTTTTATTTTTTAATCTTTTCTGTATCGAAGAAGGATAAACATTTGCTGATATAATTCTTAGTTTTAAAGTTGAGATATAACAATCCTGATGTCATAAGGCACGAAAATATATTATATTATTTCAAATCACAAAATATCTAAAATATCATAGATAGAGTTATTGTTGATCCCTTTTTTTAAAATTTTTTTTAACTTTAAAATCAAAAAATATATTACCAAATACTTATCCTACTTCAATTCGAAAAAGATTAAGAAATAACAATATTTTTTTATTCTATTAGGAATTTTTTATCATAGTTAAATAAAAATTAATAATTATTAGTTAAAGGGATTTTAAAAAAAATGGTTCTTTAAAACTAATATTTTATTAAAAAAGAATGAGTTTAAAAAGAAAAGAAACAATATGTTGATTAGGAAAATGATATTTTTTTTATCCAAAAATAACAATAGGCGTATTTTTAGATCAAACTATCAACAACATGAGTATTTTCGGACCAAACTATTGACGATGAGGGTATTTTTGGACCAAACTATAAACATGAGTCATTTTTATTCAATTTGATATAGTTTAAGGATATTTTAAACACTTTTCCGTATTATTTATAAAACTTATTCCCTTCATTCCTTTTAATTATTAGGTATATTAAAAATAGTCGTTCCAAAATAGTTGCTAGTTTCAAAATTCAAGAAATAATTGACTATTCTTTTTCCTACTCTACCCTTACTATTTAAGTCACTTTAGAATGTGAAAAAAATGATTATTGTATGTTTTTAAAAAATACTTATCAATTAATAGGATTATACTAATTAAATTGCAACCCTCATTAGTTATATCTTCAAGAGTTCTCCTAATAAATAAATAGAAATGGAGAAAGTAATTTCCTAGTCACATTAAATTTAAGAAAACGGGAAAATACACCCATACCAAACGCATCCCAAGGCGTAGAACTTTATGCACTATCCTGTACATTACTGTCCGAAAAATTTTGATTCATAATGGAACTGTAGTTTTAACTACTAGTTGGAGAACTACACTGAGCGGATTAAGAAATTGAATCTAATGGACGGAGAAATTTAACCGAGAGCCGAAATTTCGTGAAAATGATGCTGACTCATTAGACGGCGAGATCGTACAATCATATGGATCACTTCTTTTAATTAGAGGTACATCTCATTTATTTTTATTAAAATTAAAATATTTAATTTAAATAATTAAAATATTATCTTTAGATTTAAATGATGAATGATTAAAATTATATATTTTTTAATATTTGATTGTGTATATTTTATTTATTTTTAAGCAGATTAAATATACAATTCAAATAAAAAGTAATTAAATAAAATAAATTTATTATCTGATAAAAAAATAAAATATTTATATTTGCTAGAGATGACATATATACTACTAGAAAAATGCAAATTACATGGGAATTTATTTGCAAATTATATATGAAAATTCGCAGATAACGTAGTTTCCTATGAATTTTCTTACTAAAAAAATCGGATGGTTAAACCTTCATAGGTAATTATTACCTAAGGATTTTAAAAGTCCCCAAATAAATTACATGAGAATTTTAAAATAGCATATAAATTATCTACGAATTTTTCTGTAAAAATATTAAAAGTTCACAAGAAAATTTTGGTAAACTTTAGTGAAAAAAGGATATTTTTTACAGATTTTCATAAAAAAATATCCACAAGTAAATTTCTAATGACTTTTTGAAAAAAAAGTATGTGAAAAAGAAGAGTTAATTTTTTTTATTCAATTCTTTCATATTTATCTTTTATGACTACAAAACTTTCTTTTTTAAATATATATATATTCACACACAACAAATGCACAAATTACCTTTTATTTCGCTGTTGTAGAGGCTTAAACTCACAATTCATGCTTTTCTTGAACCATCTTAAAATGCTTTTATTAAAGAATTTTATGTTTTTATGATGAAAATTAGCGATAGAATAATATTTTTTTTTTTTGATGAAACGGGTTCAATTAGACCTCTTTCCTATAAGGTGGGTCTACCCCTACCAACAAATGCACAACAATAAATAAATGCACAATACATAGCCATGCTGATGAAATTTGATCAATGTAACACCCAATATGTTGTTATCGGTATTTGATGTGGTACAAAGTAGTTACAATTCTCTATCCCAATTTTTTAAATTTACTAAATTAAAATGAAAAAAATATTTATTTTCTTTCTTTTTTATTTGAAAAAAAACAGCCAACACGAGACTGAATTCTACTAATAGTCAACTTTAAATAAATTAATAAATATTCATCACATTGCTATTAATAAGTAAACAAGTGCAAATCATTTATATCACTCAACTTTATTTTAAAAATTAAAATTAATTATTTTTGATAATAGATATTCTTTGCTCCTATCTGATGCAATATCTATTTTATCATTGACATTTTCAATTCTTCATCTATATAATAACTTTTTATATGTAAATATAATATTTTATTTCTAAGTTAGGTATTTTACCTATAGTTTAAATAATTGCATATATTATTATAGATTTTATTTAAGTTTATGATTAACATTATGAATAGAATAATTCTTTTGTGAAGTTATTATAAGATCTAATGCTATTTTTTATGATTTTTATTTTTATAATATATGCATTAAATATGTATGTATTTTTGTGTGTGTATATTTTTGTTTCACTTCTTTTCTATTGTTTATATGAATAAATGAGTTTTGATTGTCATTATTGAAATATTTTCTAAATTAGAGTTCAAATTTATTTATAATACAAATAGATAGTAATATTTTAGAAAATTATATAAATCTACCACTATTTTTATTAAGTGTTTTTTTTGCTGTATTAAAATATATTTATAAAACTATGAATATATATTACTACAGTAAATAAATATTAAAGTTTTGATTAAAATTAAACTTTCTTATTCTTTTCATATTAATATACTCATTTTTTTTGTCTTGAAAATAATATTTATGTTTCACAGGTAAATTTATTAGATTATTTTTAAAAAAAATATATATCTTGATTTTTAAAAAGTAAAAAATAAATAATTTTGATAAGATAAGATTAAAATAAGTATTAGATAAATTTAATTGACATGTGAAGAGAATAAAATATGTTATTCAAAATTATGGAAGGAATTTAATTTTTAAATCAAATTTTACCATATGAATGATTTTCACCCTATATAATTTAACAAAATATGATTATGTAATTAATAATTATGTCCAAACTATTGTCTTAAATCTTTTCTTTTCGAGACCTTACTAGAGTGAGAATACTATATAAAATATTACTTTTTATATTTTTTTGAAACCCAAGTTATCAAATAGAAATTATTATTATTTTTTAAAATAACCTTAAAATTTAAGAAACTTTTTAAAATCCGCATTACAAAATCTACAAATAATTTTCTAGTAAAAAAATTCACATAAATTTTTTAAAATTAAATACTAAGTTAAATCTCTAGAATCAAAATCCCCAAGTATTTCTCTAAGTAATAAAATTCTTAGATAAATTCTCAAGTAAATACTTTTAGGTAAACTTACAACAAGAAAAATCCCCAAGTGATTTTATATTTATAAAATTTCTAGGTAAATTTTCAAGAAAAGACTCCTAGCTAAAATCGCGATAAAAAGATTCCCAAGTAATTTTTCAGGTCTCAAATAAATCTCCAAGAAAAGATTTCGAGCTAAATTCACAGAATCAAAATCCTCAAATATATCTTCAGGTAAAAATATTATTAAGTAAATACTCTGATAATTATCCCTAATTAAATTCATAGGTAACTTTACTTGGGGATTTTCCGACGAATAAATAAAATAATTTTTTAAATCCATTTACTTGCGGATTTATCTATGAAAAAAGTTTTTGCTGATTAATTTCTCATATAATTTCCTGGATAATATTTTTTCCCAAAATGACGTCAAATTTACCTGCGGATTTTCTTGAGAAAATAATTTTCGTAGGTAAAATATACTAAAATGTAGGAATTTCAAAATTTCTATGAAAATTCACAGAAAAAATTCACAAATAAAATCCTCAAGTAAAATCCCCTGGTAATTCACAGTTTACTTGTAGTAAGCGGTGATGATAATAATTGGTGTTAGTGGCTAGTAATAGTGGTGGTAATAGTTGCTAATAATAGTGGTGATCATAGTTGTGATGATAGATGTTCTTGGTGTACTAGTGATTGGCGTGATGATGACGGTTGGTAGTGGTGATTGTGATGGTGGCGGTTGGTAGTGGTGATTGTGATGATGATGATGATTAATATTAGTTGTTGACGGTGTTGACGGTGGTGGTTGACGATGTGTTGGTTGCAATTGTCAGCGGAGCTAGTTGTGATGGTGGAGGTGGTTAGTAGTAGGAATAATGATGGTGATGACTGATAGATGTGGTAGAGGTGGCAGCGACGGTAACAACGGTGATGACAACAGTGGATATAACTAAAATAGTGAAGATAGTTTGTGTGGTAACGACTAACACTAATGGTTGACATCAGTAATGATTTTGAGTGGTTGTTGTGATGGCAGGGGTAGTTGTTGACGACAATGGTGGTTGACAGTAGTGACATAGGTGGTTGGTGGTGGTTAGCGGTGATAATGGTGGTGGTGGTTGTGATGATATAGGTGGTTAGTGGTGATCACTGGTGGTTTTGAATAGAGTGGTGATAAAAATTATCCCTACAAATATACCTCTTAATGATATTAAGACTTTGTTCCAAATTTTAATGATTAAGACCTATTTAGACTAAATAAGTGCTTAAATCTTAATGAAAACAAATGCACTTAATGGTCTAATATCTGAACCATTCAGATTTAGACCTCCATTAAAGGCAAACAAATATTTTTCGCACGAAAGAAAAATATTTTAAGATGAGTTTTTAATTTTGGTTTTTATATTTAGTATATAAATAAAAGATTATTTTAAATTTTTTTATATATAATCTACACTGGGAGATCAAGGTGGAGGTAGGGGTTTGGAGTAGTGGGGATGGAGGCTATTAGGATGGAGATGAAGATGAGGAGTGTTAAAATGCTACTTGTGAAACTTGTTTTTCTTACTTTTACTAGAAAATTATTTTCTTGATTTTTAAAAATTTCTTTTTCTAGAAAGAATATTTTTTTAAAATTTTGATCAAATAAATATGAAAAAATTTTAAAAATGTTTTTCTAGAAATTTCAAAAATGGATTGGTTAGTTTTCAAAAGCTTCAAAAATATATTTTTTTGAAATATTCTTAGTAGTCTTTTAAGAATCAAAAGAAGGTAATTTAAAAAGAATATATAATCCAACACAAAATCTATATCCATGTAGTTATATTTTTAATTTACATTCATATAATTAATTTTTTTTTTTGTAATAATTTATTAATACACCAAATTACACCTCTATATTAAGAAGTATAACACAGTCGTTGTTAAATATAGAACCCAACTAGGTTGGTTCGAATTTCAAAGCGAATAAGGTGAAAACTAAGTCTTATATAATTATCTTACTTTTATCAATTGACTGCGCTTCGGCGCATGCGCAAGCGCATGCGCTCGTGCAAGTAATAAAGTGACTTTTTAAGAGTTGGATGTCGAACCCACAAGGACCGGAGTTTGAGTGAATTACAAGTTCAAGTAACAATTCAAATTTCAAAAGTGTTAATGTTTCAAGATTTAAGGTTTGTTTTTAAATCTAGGGGTGATCACAAATTTAATTGAAAAACAATAATGAGAAGCATCCAGGGTTAAGGCCAAACAATCATGTAATGCTACATTCATATCGGTTCAAGTATGTGACTTCATTTGTTGTCTCATTAAATAATTGCAATGCTCATGGTCTTTCGAGCCTCTAAACATAAGAAAATTAGCCTCACAACTATTCGTTGAGAGGGGATGTGACAACCTAATTAATAAGAAATTAGCAAATTGACCCATTTGCTTCTCCAAATTTCTGGTGGCCAACTGCTGATTTTTAAGTTCTGAAGCCATCTTGGCCTGATCAGCTGCCATCTGGGTCTATTTTGCCATGATCTTCTGCAATATCTCTTTGATGTTGCTAGAATGTCCACTATTCTGCCTGTTCTGCTGCTGATACTGCTGCTGCTGAGGCTACTGGTAACCTTGACCCCGCCCCTGATTTTCACCCCAAACAAAGTTGGGGTGATTCTTCTAGTTCTTATTATAGGTGTTCGCATAGTTCTGATTACCTCTCGGCACATAACCTATAAAATTTACTGACTCTGGATTGGCCCCGCATGAATCTGCACCATATCCACTGTTGCCACATGTCTCACACCAGCTAAGAGCTGGTTGAATTGTATTAACCTGTGCCTGTGACTGTGTCATACTCAGTTTGTTGAACTGAGTCATCATCTGGTGCTGGAGTGAAGCCAACTGGGCTGCCAATGCATTGACACTATTAACCTCAATCAGCCTCGTTGCTCTCTTGCCCGCCCCTCTGGATGATTCACTGTGCCACTCTAGATTTCCATGGGCAATCCCGTTCAATAGAGTGTACAGTTCGTCATAGCTCTTCTCAAGTGCTTGCCCACCTGATACAGAGTCTAGTAAGATTTTAGTGTAAGGGTCTAGACTCTCCACAAAAGTGTGGGCTAACACTTCATTAGACTGTTGATGGTGAGGGTAGTCTCTTAGCAACAATTTGAATCTCTCTCAAGACAAGTGTAGATTTTCCTCCGGTCTTTGCTTGAAACTAAGTAGCTCGCTTCTAAGCTTTGCAATCTTGCTAGAGGGAAAGAATCTGATGAGGAACTTCCTTCCTAGGTCATCCTAGTAGTGATGGAATTTTGTGGCTCTGCCTTCAGCCACCTCTTTACCTCTCCTAAGAGTGAAAATAGGAAGAGGGTAAGTCTGACATAATCAGTTGACACTCCGGTGGGGACGAAAGAGTCACTAATTTCAAGAAAGTTCTGTAGATGCTGCTGTGGATCTTTACGTGTCATGCCAGTGAATTTCCCACTCGAGTGCAACAACTGCACCATATTCATTTTAAGCTCAAAATTTCCTCCAGGATTCGGTTTGCGTATGCTGGAGGTCACATTTGTCGCGAGCAGAATTGTTACTTTGCGAACTGGTCTGGCTACCATTGTCTCGGGCAGCAACTCTTCCTACCCAACTAGTAGATGCTGTCATTCAAGAACTTCTCTTTGTAACAACTGCAACTTTCACTCAAGAGCCTCTCTCCATAACAAATGCAACTGTATTCAGGCTCCAACAATGGATCCACCAGTTCTCTATTACTTGTTTGTGTACTGCAAGGACAAATCTATTACCTGCAATGAAACAGACTAAGAGCAAGATTTTCACACTTAATAAAATTAATAATTACTCACAAACTAAAAGTTCACCAAAGATTGCTAGTCCCCGGTGACGGCGCCATAAACTTGTTGCGCCTAGAACACGTGCGCGTACGCGGTCGTACAAGTAGTAAAGTGACTCTTTAACAGCCAGATATCGAACCCATAGGGACTAGTCTATTTAGTGAATTCTCAAGTTCATGTGTTAAATTAAATTTCGCAAGTGTTGGTTTCAAAGATTTGGAGTTTTGTTTCTAAACCTAAGATGATCACAAAATAATTGGAAAAACAGTAATGAAAAGCTTCTAGGGTTAAGGCATAACAATCATGCAATGCTATATCCAACTTTGTTCAAGTACTTGCTTTCATTTGTTGTCTCACAAAGTTATTGCAATGTTCATAGTCTTTTGAGCCTCTAAACATAACAAATTAGTCTCACAACTACATCGTTGAGCGAGGATGTGACGTCTTATTTTGTGAGCAATTAACTATGTGGAGTGGTTTACGGGGTTTACGCCCTTGGTTATGGACTTTTGAATCTCTAACCATTTAACCTAACTTAGTTTTACAACTACTTCTACGAGCGGTGATGTGACAATTCTAAGTAGGTGTCTAGCTATCTTCTCATTTTATAACCAAGCAAGGCGAATTAGGTATATTTCTATCCTAACCGCGAATCAAGTCTTGAAGACTTTGAACATGCTTCCTGCATTCTTAGTTTTAACCTAGGTTTGCTCTTTCGAGTTTTTGCCTAAGTTTAACGAGTGCATTCTAATGGTGATCAAATATTAAATGAATAAAATCAAGAATGCAAGACAAAACACAAATGAAAACTTGAACCAACGTAGAAATCAAGCAATTACAATCATGCCATGTGGCCTCAACCCTAGAAGAAGGGTTTTAACCACTCATGTTCATACAAGAGTTCAAAATCATGTTTGAATTCTAGTAATTACAAGAATGGTAAAGAAGAAAAGAATAAAAACGAACCCTAGGTGACTTTTCATGTTTCTCCCTTCGCGCCTTTGTGTTTTTCCAAAAAAATGTCGTGATAATGAAATAAAAATAACTAAGTCTTCAATTTATACAAAGTGAGAAATTGCAAAACTTGGTCATGCATGGACCAGCTCTATGCCACATTGTCCATCACGGCAAACCATTGGCGTGACACGGAGTAAACACACAGTCCTACTGGTTGTCGAGCGTTGGCATGGTATGGCAAAGGGCTGGTGCGCATCGCTTGGCGTGGCACGACACTGGTCGCGCAGCTAGCACAGCGTGGCACATTGCCATCACACTCAACTGTTGCTTCTCATGGTCCTCTCACACGCGTACTCCTTGTCATGACACGGCACCCGGTGTGCCATTCCCTTGCCCTAGCACGCTGCCTAGCGCACAACACTGTCGGTTAGCATGCTGCCTAGCGCGGGTAGCTTTCTCTTCTTGCAATATCATTTTCTCCTTCTTGGAATTCACTCCATGCTTTCATCTTGTGCATTGAACATCAAATTTATCCCCTCCTTAGTGTATTTCACCTACAATGACGGGCTAATCATGTAGGTTAGTCCATGCACACACATATACATAAAATACATGAGAATATGCTTGATTTCCTTAACAAACATGACTCAAAATACGGTATAACATAGCACTTAGGCATATAAATATGCCCAAGATCATTAATGCCCTTGGTTATGGACTTTCGAACCTCTAATCATTTTACCTAGAATTAACGTCACAATTACGTCTATGAATGGTGATGTGACAATTTAATCCTAAGTGTCTCGCTATCTTCCCGTTTAGTAACCAAGAAAGACGAATTAGGTATATTTCTATCCTAACCGTGAATCAAGTCTTGAAGACTTGAACTTACTTCTTGCATTCCTAATTCTAACCTAGGTTTCGCTCTGTCAAGTTTGCCTAAGCTTAACAAATGCATTTTAATGGTGATCAAGTATCAAAATGCTAAAAAGCAAGAATGCAAGACAAACAATAATGAAAACTTGAATCAATTACGAATTTAAGCAAATACAATCATGTCATGTGCCTCAACCTAGAAGAAGGGTTTTAGCAACTCATGCTAATACAAGAATTCATCACAATGTTTGAATTCATGAAAAAGAAGAGTGGAAAAGCAAGAGAAAGCAAACCCTAGGTAGAGTTTCTTCTGTTCTCCTTCGCTCCTCTATGCGTTTCTAAAATAATACCTTGATAAAATAAAAAAAATAACCCAAGGGTTTAATTTATACAAAGTGAAATTTGTGCATGAGGACCAACTCCATGTCATGCTGCCTATCGTGGCAAATCTGTGGCATGGCACGGGGCCATCGCGGCAGGCTACTGGAATGGAGTGTTGGGCACTTGCATTGGCATGGCTGGACGGGCGCGGCATGGCACAGGATGCGGGCATCGACTGGCATGGCATGGATGCTGTCGCGTAGCACACCCATCATGGCATGGTGCAGACACGCACGGGTACTGCCTGGCATGCCATCTCACGTGCACATGCCTATAGTGACATGGTCCTAATTGCAGCACACGACCAACGTGACACTGCATGGCGTGCACATCTGCCAGTGTGGCAGGTTGGTGGCATGGGCAACCCACTCCTCTTGCCAACTTCATGCATCTTCCTCCAAACTCCTTCCAAGTTTCCTTCTTGCTCATGCATCATCATATTAAGCTCCTTCTTATCATATTTCACCTACAAATATGTCTAATCACATTGGTTAGTTCATGTACACAATTATATACAAAACATATGAGAATATACTTAATTTAATTGACAAACACGATTAAAAATAAGATAAAAAATAACATTTGGGCATCTAAATATACCCAAGATCACTACCCCATACTTAAAGCCTTGTTCTTCCTTGAACAACTCCATTACATATCATGCACAAGGAAGACTCACACATCATCAATTGAAGCATGATAACTCAAGTTAAGGCTACAATGACTAACTTAGATGGCAAGTTCAAATAGAGCATGTTATGTATAACCCAATTAAATTCATGACAATTAAGTTGAGACCTCCTAGCCTCCAAAATCGACTCTAAGACCTCAGCGAACTTATGCACATTAGCTAATCAGGAAGTCTAGCATGAATTCTATATTTCCTCAAACATTTGCCCTTACAACAAGAGAGATACCCATTTTCACTCACAAATTTGCAAATTATAACATGTATGGATATATAAATACGAATTACACTCACTCTCACAATGAATTCACATGAAACACACAACGACCCATATGCTTGCCCTTAGTGTATTACTCCACTAATTCAGGAACATTTAAAAGTAAGATCAAGTAGGAATTTATGAGTTGTAATGTAAGCTAAGGGATGGGTAGGTGCTATTCTGGCCAGTGATAGTGACTATCTTCCCTAAATGCTTTTAATACATCAAAATTTGCTCATTAAGCACCTTCTCTTTTCTTCTTTTACTTCACCTCTTATTCTTTTCACTCTCAATTTCCTTTTTGTCTCCCCAATCTTTAAGCACACTTATATTATTAGTAGGGAGTACTTAATCATTAGGTACTTTTTCATTCTTTTTTTCTTTTACTCCCTATCAACACTTATACATTTTGAACAAGTGCACCCTTCACTCTTTTCTTCAACTTTCACAACCAACTATTTCCCTTCTTTTCAATATTCTTCCTCCTCTAACTCTTTACATTTTCACTTAATCTCTTAGGAGTTTTGGATCAAATTCAAGGCTATTGAAAGAAAAGGATTAAGCTTTTATTATGGCTAACAAAGAATAGGTTAAAGGCTCAATGGGGCTAACTAGGATTAGATGTTAAGGGTAAGTAAAGAAAAGGATGGAAATAGGCTTATTCAAAGAAATGCCTAAATTATCTCCTACATTCAACATCCCTCATTTCGCTTTGTAAACACACCAGGCAAGTTCTAGACACTACATGATAACATGAAATACACAAAACCTTACACTCACTGCACATATTCAAGTCAATACATACCCATACAGACTCTTAACACAGCTAATCACATGAATTCAACATTAAGCATAAAACATATAGAGTCATATTATTGAGCCTTAGTGTCTTAAACAAAGTCATACACTAATCTCAACATGCTTCACAATTAAAATCTACTTAAAGTCATACACTAATCTAAACATGCTTCACAATTAAAATCTACTTTCCTCTTACAATCATGTATAGCACTCCACAAAAGAAACAAGCGATCAATCAGTTAAGGGTTCACAACAAAAACCTACTGACTAATTTTCCCTCAAGATGGTCGTCATCCATCCATCATCGGTAAAAGTCTTTAACTATGACTAAGACTAAACACTATTCATAGACAACAAAAATTTTATTCTCGATTCAAAGTGTCCTCCTTCGGAAAAGAATCGAAAAGAAAAATCAAAGGGTGGGTGAACTGTGCTCAACTCAAACTTTTTTCTCAAGCATTATCATACCAAGCACCAAATTCACCCGAAATCAACCTAAAAAATTTTGAAATTTTTCTCACCCCACACTTAAAATATGCTATGTCCCGAAAGCATCAATTAACATTCAAACAAAGTTAGAGATACTTTCTGAGGCCTCTAGGCCTAGCGAGCAGCATGTTCTTCATCCATTTTTCATCATCAGAGTCATCAACCCCACACTTGTAGTTTTCCATGCCCCTTAGCTTCTGCTTCAAAAGGAACTCAAACTTCTCCTCAATCTGTTCCTAACTCAACCAAAACCAACAACAAAAGTGAAAATAAAAAAAATTAAAAACAAACAAAAAAAGAAATCGTACCCCTGGTACCCTTAGGTTGCCTCCCAAGTAGCGCTTGATTTTATGTCGCGGCATGATGTGAACCATTCTTTTCAGGATGTTCTCAAATAATTTTTTGCTTTCGAGAACCATCTTTTCTTTTTCTTTACTCTTGAGGATAAAGCCTCTACACTTTCCCTTTTTACATCCATCACCTCTTTCATCACCAAATTCCGCGGCACTTCCTTAGTAACAGACTCGAGCTCAACTATTGAGAGATCCTTCAGAAGTGGACCTTTGGAATCCACTACCCTACACTTATCCTCTATCAGCACATTGATCTTGCAAAGATATCTGTAGTGTGTTGGGGGGTGGATGTGCTGGTACACTCTGAACATCTCCTTCTCCTCATTCACCCTCATTTTCAGGGTGCCAGCTCTAACATCTATCACCGCTCCTCTAGTGGCCAGGAATGGATGTCCCAAAATAAGGGGTATCTTGTCATCAACCTCAAAGTTAAGTATTATGAAATCAATAAGTATGATGAATTTACCTACTTTGATGAGCAGGTCCCTAATAATCCCCTCTCGGGCCATCTTTGACTTGTCAACCAGCTGCAACATCACTCTGGTGGGCCTTGGTATTCCCAAACAAAGTGTATTGAAAAGAGATAGGGGCGTAAAGTTCACTGCCACCCCTAAATCACACAAGGCACTCATTACATCTATCCACCTATTTGTACAGGAGGGTGAAACTCCCTAGGTCTTTAAGCTTCTTGGGCATCTTGCTTCCCATCCTAAAACTGCACTCTTCAGTGAGTGCTACAGTTTCGACATCCACCAACCTCATCTTGTTTGCCACCACATCCTTCAAGTACTTAGCGTACTTGGCATTCCCTGTAAAATGTCAATTAGAGGCAAATCTATGTGAAGTTCTTTGAAAATATCAAAGAACTTCTGGAAACATGCGTCATCCTTGCTTTTTCTGAGTCTTTGTGGAAATGGTGGTGGTGGTCTCTGTTGGCTGCATTGATGATTGTACATTATTTTCTACAGCCTTCTTCTTTATGCTCCTGTCAGCTGATGGACCAGGTCTGGCCAACTTTGGTTGTACCTCATTCTTCCTTTCTTTTTGTGGTGCATCAGCCAACTATTTGCCACTCCTCAGACTAATGGCCATGACCTGCCTTGGGTTTGTATCTGTATCACTAGGTAGAACCCCCGGTGGTCTATTGTGCTGTGCAGCTTCCATGACTGACCCATCTGCTTCTCCAAGTTTTTGGTGACCAGCTGCTGATTCTTTAACTCTGAAGCCATCTTTGCTTGATCAACTGCCATTTGTGTTTGATTGGCCATTATCTTCTACAACATCTCCTCAATATTGCTAGATTAGCCACTAGCCTGTCGGTACTGCTACTGAAACTGATTCTGAGGCTGCTGATAACTCTGACTCTGCCCCTGATTACCACCCCAAGAAAAGTTAGGGTGATTCTGTGTCACGACCCGAATATAGATCCGGATCGAGACATGGGACCTAGAACCATGAATGAACCCAAGTCGACCCATTACATGAATATAGCAACTGAAGAGAATATATCAAGAAAAAACTGATAACTGAAGCATGAATAAGCAGAAGTCTGAATAACATAACAATTATAAATGGAGTCAACACTTGACAAAGCTGAAAGTCGACATAATGTCTGATAAGCCTCTAAGTTGTCTGATAAGCGAATGGGACAATACCCCCAACTAGCTCGCTAAAGTTTGAGATTGAAATAACATAATCAACGCTATACTGAATGTCCTAGAAAGATGAGTACTCACCAACAGTGATATTTAAGCTAAACTGCGGGGAGCTGGACTAATGGATGAATTGAGTCTGATTGCTCGGACCTGTATCATGAAATGATACAACATAGAGTATGCGGTCAGTACTTGGAATGTATTGAGTATGTAAGGTAACTAAATCATGCTGAGTAACTATTAACTAAAATCATGCATATAAACATAAATCATAAGATCATAAGAGTAAGGACCGCATGCTGAAAATCTGAATATGAAACATATATATAGTCATAAACTGAATATCATATCTGAATTGAATGGCCCAAAGCTAAAGATAGAAATCATATGACTTGTCACAACTGAAATCATAAGTAAAAACTCGTAAACTAATCACTGGGTCAAACTTGCTGTACAACATAATATCATAAGTCATGAACATGAATAACAGAAATCATAAGCAACAATGGGAGACTCATCATAACCAACACCATCACGATAGAGCTTACATGATGCCCCAACTATTACATTCAAGTGAGCAGAGCCGTCCAAACCTTGCCAAGGCTATAGACGCTACCATGATATCGATATCAAGCTGAAGGCCCCTATGAAGGCAGGGAAAACTCACAAGGGAGGTACCAATGTATATATAAACCTATGTTGGCACATAGTTTTGAGTCCTGAGGTTTACATGAACCCTTAGCCTACTCGGTGCTAGACACTACTCCCAAAAACATGCAAGGTGCTCACCATCGTTTTTCAACAAAGCTGAAACCATCGTTTTTCAATGAAGAAGAAACCATCATTTTTAATGAAGTTGAAATCATCATTTTTCAATGAAGCTGAAAATATATCATAAGCTGAAGGTGGGAGTATAGACTCCAAAATCATATGGTAAGCTAATTTTATAGAACTGAGCTGAATCATGAAAACATGCTTAACTTGTGTGGACTTGCCCAAAGCTTAATATCATGCATTATTGAAATAGACTCATAAGTCAAAATCATAGAATCATTGAGAGTTTATAAACATTCATGTATGCTAAATATCTCATCATGCTTGAAATCACAGATTATAAGCTTGAATTTTTATAAAATATGCATAATAGGGCATACTTTTCTAATAGCTTGAAAACATGAATTTATAATCAAATTGAGGATGAAATCTTCCCATTAATCTTAAAATTGCTTTAGAACATGAGGTAATTGGACCCATCGACATATCATAGAGAATTTCATGAAATTGGGTTAAAACCCTAGAAGTTCTTAAAATCATATCTGAAACATGGAATACATAGATTCATGGGGTATTTGATAAGGGACAAGCGTTCATAATCATATAAACATAAATTGAATCATGAGAAAACTGATTTCATGGAAGAATATGATAGAATTCATCCAAAAGAAGCTAAATCCTAAAATTTCCAAAATTAGAGCATAGGAAGTTAGAATCATGAATACAACTTGAGAAGGGTGTGAGGGTGGAAGAAACCACTCACTCATAGCCCTACATACCTGGGTTGATGGTCCCTTTGACCTTTCTTGAAGAGTCCAAAAAGATTTGAAGAGGTTTAAAGAAGAAACCTAGCTCCTTTCTTGAGAGAAAATCCAACTATTGATCTTTTGGAGAGGGTGAGGATTTGGACTAAGTTAATCCCTTTAATATGACCTTAAGGAAGCCCAAAACAACATAATTTAGGAGTTAAAAGCATAGGAGTTTATCAAAATACCCCCAAACATCCAAAAAAAAACGTAAAACTGGCAGTTCCAGTGACCAACGGGATGGGTCATTGGTTGCTAGGACGGCTGATTCTGAGGTTCGTCCATGCCTGCTGCTATTCCATTAAACTGCATATAACGTTTTACTCTAAACTCCAATTGATACAAGGTTAAATGCATTGAAAAGAAGACTCCAAGGGATTCAATTTGATGTGATGAATCACCCAAAAATATTTTATAAAATAGGACTTATGATAATTTGAAATTGACCCTTGTAAGAGCTTATATGAAAACTCAATCGGTAAAAAAGCTCTCAACTCAACTTTGTGCTAGAGGTTCCTTATGACCTTAATTTTCATCCAATGCAATTCTTATACTTAGGAATTTATCTTAACACCTTGTTTCCATAAGTTCATCAGGATCGGGTCTCTCCACATACCTAGAATAGTCCCAAACTTAACTCAAAATTTTCAACAAACTGGCAGAACCAACGACCCCTATAATGGGCTGTGGTACCAAACAACAAATCATTGGTCCATCCATTGGTTTCCCTATTATTCAATCAAAATTCATTGAATATGCTTCAACAACCACAAATGATGACCCATTTAATCAAGCCACGGTCCGTACAATCCTCTCGTGGGTTATAGTCAAATTTCTAATAGCTCTCTGGACATGAAATAATGAGCACCTCCAATGACCTCTTGGACCATATCATGCTGAGGTTCATTATTTGGTTCTGGTATTATTGTCCTATTATTTTTCTATTGTAAGCCTTGGGTCTGACCTAAGGAACTTTTGGGGTGTTACATTTTGCTAGTTCCTGTTATAAGTATTCCTATAGCTCTGGCTGTCCCTTTGTATATTACCTACAAAGTTAACTGACTGTCGATTTACTTCGCATGAGTCTACAACATGTCTGTTGCCACATATCTCAAACCAGCTAGGAGCTAGTTGCAATGCATTTACCTGTGCCTGCGGCTATGCCAAGTTCAGCTTGCTGAACTGAGTCATCATCTGGTGTTGGAAGGATGCTAGCTGGGCTGCCAATGCATTCATGCTGTCAACCTCTATCATCCTAGATGCTCTCTTACCTACTTCTCAGGATGCATCACTGTGCCACTCTGGATTTCCCTGTGCTATTCTGTTCAAAAGAGTGTACAACTCATCATAAGTCTTCTTAAGTGCTTGCCCACCTGATGCAGAGTCTAGCAAGATTTTTGTATGTGGGTCTAGACTCTCAACAAAAGTATAGTCCATCACTTCATTGCTTTGCTGGTGATGGGGGCAGTCTCTTAACAAGGACTTGAATCTCTCCAAAGCCAAATAAAGATTCACCTTCGGCCTTTGCTTGAAACTGAGTATTTCACTTCTCAGCTTCACTGTTTTACTTGATGGGAAGAATCGAATGAGGAACTTCCTTGCCAGGTCATACTATGTAGTGATGGATTTTGGTAGCTCTGCCTTTAGCCACCTTTTAGCTTCTCCCAACAGTGAGAATGGGAAAAGAGTGAGCCTCACATAATCAATTGACACTCCAGTGGGGATGAAAGTGTCACTGATTTTCAAAAAGTTTTGCGGATGCTGCTATGGATCCTCATGAGTCATCCGGTGAACTAACCACTTGAACAAAGCAACTACACCATGTTCTGTTTATCTCAAAGGTACTTCCAGGCTCCGGTCTGTGGATGCCGTAGGTAAAGTTTGTTGCGATTGGGATTGCCACTTCACAAACAAGTCTTGCTGCCATTTCCGCTGGTGCAACCTCGTCCTGTTGAACTAGTTGTATGGGATATAGATATGCACCCTGTCTTCTCAACTGTCTTAAACTTCATTCAGGTTTAGGATAGGGTTCATCCAGCTCTCTATCCCTTGCCAGCTAGCTGCATGCACAAACCTATTACCTGCAAACTAACAGACCAAGACCAAATTTTTTAACACTTAAGAAAAAATAAAATAACACACAAACTAGAAATTCACAAATTGTTGCTAGTCCATAGCAACAACGCCAAAAACATGACTGCGCTCTGGTGCATGTGGTCTGCAAGTAATAAAGTGACTCTTTAAGAGCTGGATGTCGAACCCAAAGGTCCTAGAGTTTGAGTGAATTACAAGTCAAGTACCAATTCAAATTTCAAAAGTGTTAATGTTTCAAGATTTAAGTTTTGTATCTAAATCTAGGGGTGATCACAAATTTAATTGAAAAACAATAATGAGAAGCATCCAGGGTTAGGGACAAACAATCATGTAATGCTACATTCATATCGGTTCAAGTATGAGACTTCATTTGTTGTCTCACAAGATAATTGCAATGCTCATGGTATTTCGAGCCTCTAAACATAAGCGAATTAGCCTCACAACTATATCATTGAGAGGGGATGTGACAACCTAATTCATAAGCAATTAGCTACGTGGAGTAGTTTACGGGGTTAACGCCTTTAGTTATGGATTTTCAAACCTCTAACCATTTAACCTAGAATTAACTTCACAACTACGTCTGTGAGTGGTGATGCGACAATTTAATCGTAAGTGTCTCGCTATCTTCTTGTTTAGTAATAGAGCAAGGTGAATTAGGTATATTTCTATCCTAACCGCGAATCAAGACTTGAAGACTTGAACTTGCTTCTTGCATTCCTAGTTCTAACCTAGTTTTCTCTCTTTCAAGTTTGCCTAAGCTTAACAAATGCATTTTAATGGTGATCAAGCATTAAAATGATAAAAAGCAAGAATGCAAGACAAACAATAACGAAAACTCGAACCAATTACGAATTTAAGCAAATACAATCATGTCATGTGGGCTTAACCTTAGAAGAAGGGTTTTAGCCACCCATGCTAATACAAGAATTCATCATAATATTTGAATTCATGAAAAACAAGAGTGGAAAAGTAAGAGAAAGCAAACCCTAGGTAGAGTTTCTTCCTTTCTCCTTTGCTTCGCTGTGTGTTTCTAAAATAATACCGTGATAAAATAAAAAAATGGCCCAAGTGTTTAAATTATACAAAGTGAAATTTGTGCCCATCGCGGAAAATTTGTGGCGTGGCACGAAGCCATTGCGGCAGGCTACTAGAATGTGGTGCTGGGCACTTGCATTGGCATGGATGGATGGGTGTGGCACCTCACAGGATGCAGACATCACCTGGCGTGGCACGGATGTTGTTGCATAGCATGCTCAGTGTGGCACGGCGCAGATGCGCACTGCTACTGCCTGGCATGCCATCTCGCGCACACACGCCTAGTGTGAAACGACCCTATTCGTGGCACATGGCCAACGTGACATGCTACATGGTGTGCACTTCTATCGGCGTGGCACGTTGGTGGCATGGGAAACCCAATCCTCCTGCCAACTTCATGCATCTTCCTCTAAACTCCTTTCGAGCTTCCCTCTTGCTCATGCATCATCATGTTAAGCTCCTCCTTATCATATTTCACCTACAAACATGGGTTAATCACGTTGGTTAGTTCATGCACATAATTATATACAAAACATAGGAGAGTATACTTAATTTAATTGATAAACACGACTAAAACTAAGATATAAAATAGCACTTGGGCATGTAAATATGCCTAAGATCATCAATTATTTCCATAAAATAGGGGTTTGGAAAAATTGTGTGTATTTCAATATTAGTTGAAATCAGAGACACCGGCTATATTGTAATAATGTAGAATCAAGTAAGAGAGGAGACTAGGTTTAGGATCACCATAGTTTCATGACAACATCGGGTGACTAACTATAATATACTCTTCTTCTAGTACTACATATGCAAGCTATCAATTGAATTAGTACATCTAAATGTTTCTCAACCTATTTAGATGGAAATCACTCTTATTCTCTCAAACTAAGAGTGATGAACAAAAGACTTTCGATAATTTCCCTAAGTTGGCTAATCTTGTTACATCATTAACCATTAGACGAGGGTTAGGAACCTCGAGTCCTTGTTGTTATTCCTTTTTCTCAGTTTTATACTTATTACTTAAGCAAGTTAAACCTAGGCATGTTCTAATGTTTGCAAACATTAGAAATCAGTCAACAACAATAATCACCCTAATTATGCCAATCTACCATGGATCACACAAACCCTTGTAGTAGAATTTAGCCACTCATGATGTTTGAAACCAAACAAGAAATTATATTCATAAAGGAAGATTCAACTTACAAAAGTGAAATAAAATCTTGATTTAAATTCCAAGAGCCATGATCAATCTTCTCAAGAATTCAAAAGTAACATAAAATATATGCCATTTTTGTCTCTCCAAAGCCTAATCTCAAAAATAGACCTAGCAGCTGCTATTTATAGCCTAGGAAAATTTAAAATGACACATAGAATTGGAAGCCTACTTCTTGTCTGACGCCCAAGTTGATGGCCTATCGACAAGATGACGGTTCGTCATTTGCATCATCGTTCTTATCCAGTGGTGATCTTATTCTTCTCACTGGTAACACCAAGCGTGAAAGCCCATCATCTAGTTGATGGTTTGTCACCGTGGTCATTAAAAGTCCCTCTTGTTGCACAGTTGTTGCTTAAGCTTGATGCTAGAAGTGACGCCCCATTACAAGGTTGACGAGTCATCAGACTAGTTGTCAACTTGCCAATGCATAGTACAATGAAGTGCTTAAACTTGAACATGGAAGTGATGGGCCGTCACATTATTGACGAGCCATCAAACTGGTCGTAACTTTGTTGTTTTAGCACATTTCACCCTATCTCTTGCTTTAGTCTATTTTCTTGTACATCAAACACAAAAATAATCAAATCTAACAAAAGTTGCTTAAGAACTTGCGTTTATTCATGGTTAAAAGCATCAAATATGACATTAAATGCTGGAACATAAACACCCTCAACTTAGAATATTTGCTTGTCTTCAAGCATCACACAAAACACAAACTCGAAATAAAAGAAGCTTAGGATAAACTACATCAGTGACTAGGCTTAAAACAAATCATATTAAAAGAACAACCCCTTTTCTTTTTATAAAAAAAACATGTGCATATGGCAATCACTCAACATATTGACTCACAAGGATCTAAGAATGACATTATGTTATCAACAAAATACTTTCCCTACGTAAATGTCAACTATCCTAACAGTCAATAATTAATAGCGCTTTCCTAGTTCCCTCACTATAAAGAAGTCCTAATCACACACAAAATCATTTACGTGAGGACTAGAATAAAAACACTCACTCTCACAAAGACATTCAAACAATACACATACAATGCCATATGCTTGTCCTTATTATTAATGCTTTAGTTTTTCAAACACTTGACTAAGATCACTATAGGATTTTGGCTTGTAATATAGGCTTGTGGATGGGTAGGATACATGTAGAAATTAGTGACTCAGCCCTCATTGACACTACACCACCATTGCGCTACTTGTGACCAAACATTTTTCTCTCTATTCTCCTTTTATTCAATCATTCCGTTTCACTATGGATCTGGATTTCTCTTTTTATTCGATCTTGTTTTCTAAAAAAAAAATATAGAATGCGTTACACTCATAATTTCTCTTTCATCACTAGATTTTTTTTTCATATCCCATCTACTTTTCTTACACCTCTACAGTAGCCACCCTCAAATTAGGTGATTACCTGAGTTAAAGTACACAATGTTCAAGGAGGGACTAGGACCAAAATAAAAGGTTTCAAGTTAAAACAGGAAAGGTGAACAAGCTAATGAAAAGAAAGGGTCAACTAGGCTTAAAATCAGGAATCAAGGGATTATTTACATTATTTGGATGGTCAAATTGGCTCATGGACTGATCAAAAATAGCTTATGATCCTGATAATGCTCAAATCACACCCCTGTAAAAGTATGACGCAGACGTTGTTAATAAAGAACCCAACTAGGTTGGGGTCGATCCCATAGGAAATATGGTCAGAATGTAGAATAACGCTAGTATTTATGCTTTTAGTACCGTTATTACCTATTTGGTGGTGGTGGTGGTGGGGTTCAATGAATAATGAAGTAAGAGTATTATAAATTGATGTTATTGTCAAGTTTAGGCAAGTAACTAGGGAAGTGGTCCCCATAGATTCATAACTACTTCGGGTTATTACAGTAGTGATCTATCCCCATACTTAGCCTACAGAATTGATAACATAGGTTCTTCAAATGACTAGTTCATCCCTATTGGATGAGTATGTGCAATTACCAGATTAGGTGTCTTAGTGTTCTCACTTTAACCGTTATCAACTATTTAAAATTAACCATCATGCGACTGCAACTCAAGTTATTCAATGAATTATAAAATTCAAGGCTTTGTTATTCTTCTCTTTTCCTAATCTCTACTTCTCTAGGTTCAAGAAAGTAGAGAATTCAGGCAAGTCCTAATGTTACGCATCGTTAAGAAATGTTTAAGATGAAGAGATAAACAATACAAGCATGCGTATGAGTTTAGAATTAATTTTATTTTAACCCTTGTTAGTTAATCTACCATGGTTCCCAAAATCCTAGTTGGGAAGGTTTTAGCCTCTCATATTTGTATGAAAAGAATTAGAGTCATGCAAAACATCATAATTAAAGACTTACAATGATGATTGAAATAAAACCGAATTGATTATTACACAATTCAACTTCAAACAATTCAAGAACAACGAATAAATCTCCAAGAATATTGGAAAATTCAAGAAGAATCTCCAAAGTATTCGTTCTATATCAACAACTATGTCTAAAAGTGTGTATCAAAGCATGATACCTTATAAAAATAACCTAGAAAACTATTTATAAAAATAATTATAAATCTTTCCTAAATTAACAAGGAAACTGTTATAACTGCCGCCACCAGATCCTACGAGTTGTAGCTTGTAGCTACGGGTCGTACCTTCCATCCATACAATGCTAGGCAGCTTTGGAATTGGTTAAGTCCTGGGAGCTAGTATGAATCACACAATGCTATTACGAGTTGTATGTTCCTATTGTGGTCTGATACTGTGAAACCTGGCATCCTATGAATATTTTCACGAGTACTTTGGTATGACTAGTACCTTGATCTCGTGACTCGTGGTATCCTCTCGTACCCTGAGATATGCCAATTAATATTTTGTCTAAAGTTCACTGCGGCTCCTTGGTACGAGTCGTATATGGTCATCATGACATGTAGCTGCTGCCATACCAGGAAACTAAACAAGTGCATCTATCTGAAATTTTCCACGACTGCTCTGGTATGGCTCGTACCAAGAGTCGTACTTGTTCATTCCCTTGTGTATTTCCTATGGATTTTATCATGGCTACTTTGTGCGGCTCGTACCACCAAGGTATGACTCGTACTATGAATTTCACTCCGCTCATTTTCTGCACTTTTGCTCTTCTTTTGCAGAATTCAACTCCGACATATGATTTTTCTGAAAACACAGTAAAAGTGCATCATATCTGTATAAACATACCTAAGACCACACATATTTCCTCAGTTTAAGCGTTGAAAGTGTTGTAAACCCACAACACATCAACACCCTCAACTTAAAGCTTTTGTATGTTCTTAGGCAAACAAAACCAAACTATAAAATAGTGCTTAACTAGAAAGTAAAGTAGAAGACCTACAACCAACACATCAGAATTTGCACACACGACCATTATCAAATATTGACCCCTTTTGCATTCAAAACAAAGTTAGCTATGCTTACATGCAACTACAATTCATGACACACAGGGATCTAGGCATGGCACCTAACTATTAGCAGTTAACTAAGCTATCACTAATGCTATTTACATAGACAACAGGAAAAATGCAATACAAACCATGTACCCTCACGGCAAATGAAGTCCCCAACACTCAGTCACTCACACATACACACACACACACATATATATGAAACGTTGGACTAACAATTAAGATTCTCACTCTCACAAAGATGTTCCAAATATCGCACAACGGATACAATAGGCTTACCGTTATTTTCTCTACTTCGATTCTTCAGATAGTCAGGCTAGGATCAATATAGAAATTTTATCGGTTTGTAATGTAGGCTTCAGATCGGGTATGGTAGATATGAAAATAGTGACTAATCCTCCTTGGCACTACACAACTTGACTTCACTTTTTACTTTTTACCCCTTTTTCATTTTCATCTCTTTCCTCTCTTTTTCTCCATTCAATTATCTTTTGTGGATGTGGTGAGTTTTTTCTCTTTCCTTTTTCAAATTTATTGATTACATTTTTCTTTTCCTTTTCTCTTTTCTTCTTTTTCATTTCTTTTTATTCACCACAACCAACCTTTTATTAACCAACTTTTTCTATTTTTCTCCCCCACCTTATCTATGCACACCTACAATATCCACCCTCAACTTAGGCATTTTGCTTTAGTTGAGGTTCACAATGTCCAAGGATGGACCAAGGCCAAAACAGGTTCATTATAAATAAAATAGGGAAGGTGAATGGGCTAATCAACAAAAAGGTCAACTTTAGGCTCATCCATGGGATCAAGGGATTCATTTTATTCGGTAGGTCAATAGAGGCTACAAGTGGACTAAATAAAAAATGGCCTATGATCCTTTCCTAACCAACTATCCTAAAACCTATATAAAGACCAACCGAGCAAGTTCTAGATCCTCTACATAGTATTGAACTAGGTAATGATCCTCGCTCACACATGGTACAAATTTGCATTTATTCTACCTATCTGGTTCACGAACAGCTAAGCTATAACTACACATGCCAATCTATCAAATGCCATACAAAGATCCACAGTAGTCATGCTTTGCAATCAACATACACAACTAACACTTGGAACTTTAAAAAGGGTCATTTTTTTCAACAACTTCAAACACATGTGCATTTATTGGCTGTAAAGTACTCCTAAGCTACTTCTAGTTAAATAAAACACAAAACAAAATCCTAAACATGCTGGTTCTACTAGATAGCACGTCTGAGGGATAAGAAACATGGAAACAAAAACCCTCATATGATCAAAAAGCAAAAGATAGATATACCCCCCTTTCCAAAAGTCATGCTTTGTCCCCAAAGCAGTAAAAAAATGAAAAACCAGGAGCAGGATATACCTGTGGCACTCTAAGCGCTCATGTCATCCTGAGAAGGCGGGTGGAAGGCACACTCCCCTCTGCTGTAATCGTTGGTGTAATTGTGTTTGCGTGGGAGTTGATGTTCAAAATTTTTTATTTTAAATAGGTTAGGGGATGATTACAACAATTCAGGTTGAGTCGGGTCACGTGGGTTATTTCATTTATTCAGCTCGTCATGCTCGTCCCATGGAGTCATACTTGGAGACTGAGGAACTTACTTGGGGACCTATGAGTGTATGGTACGAGTCGTACCAAGGTACCATGACTCATACCATGACTCATAGGTTGGAGTTTTTTGTAGTTCCACACTTAAAATGGTTCACCATTACAGTTAGTACTACGACTTGTACCACTGAGGTAAGGTTTGTAATGACCAACCGTAATGTGAACTCATGCACTTGGAAAAGTCTCTATTTTTCAACACGGACAATACTATGAGCCGTACAATCATCCTACAGTTTGTATTGAGGATTGTAGTATAGTCCTATCCAGCAAAACTTTCACCCACCAGTTTTTGTTTCACTTGCACACTGAAAACAAATAAGTCAAGATACTTGGGTTGCCTCCTAAGAAGAGCCTGATTTAACATCGCGACATGACACAGGTGGTTTGGTTACTCAGACTTCACCAAACCACCTCATGGGTTACCTCCCAGGAAGCTCCTGATTTAACGTCACAGCACGACGCAAGTCTCTTGACTACTCAAAATTCATCAAGAAACTCGGACTCATCCTCAATTGCTAACACAACCCTAAACTCATTAGGTTTCTTCATTGACCTACAGACATTAAAGGTGACCTCCTCCTTGTTCAGCCTGAACTTCAATTGGACTTCCTCTACATCCACCAATGCTCTCCCATTGGCAAGGAATGGTTGCCTCAAGATAATGGGGACCTCAAAATCGACCTTGAAATATAGAATCACGAAATCAGTTGGGAAGATAAACCTTTCCACCTTGACTAGCACATCAAAAAGGATCCCTACTGACTTTTTGACTATGCGGTCCGCTATCAGTAGCCGCATCATAGTGAGTGTGGGTACTCCCAAGCCCATTTGTTTGAACACAGCTAGTGGCATCAAGTTGCTAGCACCTAGGTCACATAATGCCTTTGCAAACTTAAATTCACCAATTATGCACGGAATGGTGAAGGCACCTGGGTCTTTCTTTTTCTGAGCAAGTACCTGTGAGGCTATGAAACTATAATGATGCAAGTTACTAACCGGCTCATAGCTCAAAGACCTATTCCCACTCACTAGGTCCTTCATGAACTTAGCATACCCAAACATTTGTTCCAATGCCTCAAGCAATGGGATGTTCACAGATAATTGTTCAGCATTGACAAGAACTTCTGGAACTTCCCATCTTCCACTTTCTTCTTCATTCTATGGGGGAATGGTGGTGACGGTTGAGGGATAGGATTGTAAATCTATTGGGCTCCTTTTTCTTTCCCCATTAGCTTTAGACTCCTTTGCATCACTTGGACTCTTAGTCAAATCAGCATTCTCTGTAAGATCTTGTTCAACAATCTCATCCTCCTCATTCAGCTCAATCTCCGTCTGTTTGTCCATCTCAACTACAACCGGTAAGGGTGGGTAAATGGTGGTCTTCCCCCTCCTAGTCATCACATCCATACAATGACTGTCATTTTTTGGATTTTGGACTGTGTGTTAGGAAGTGAACAATTCTGCATTTGGTTTAGGGGTGTTGACATGTTACACCCCGTAAGTTTCTAATGTTTAGATGAACTATTTGTACGTTGGTTAAGAGTTTTAGAGTGCAATACGTGCGATAAAGGGGCTCGGGGAAAGGTCGAATGAGCACGGAGTCGGAATCGCGCGGGAGAAGGCCGGGCCAGCTGCCCAAACGGGCAGCGTGGCATGGACCATGCTCCTCTGCGATGGGCTCCACGACACGGCCCTAGATTGGAGCGACAGGGGTTCGTGGCCCGCCTCAAGTATATATAAGCCTCTCTCTTTGATTTTGTTTCATTTCCTATATAGGAATACGACCAGAGAGGGGAAAAGCGTGAAGGGTTTAAGTTAATTTCATCCGTCCATGCTGTGAAATGCTGCTCGCATTCAAATTAACTTTGGCTATTGAAGTTTAAAGCTGCAGGGAGCATCACTACAGAGTTATTTTCCCGAAATTCGCCCGGCGAATCGTAACCTCACCGAGCTAAAGTTGTTGGAATTGCTCCAAACTAGTGTCAATACGATCACAGGCTTAAAGTAAGCATTTCTTCCTTTTGGACTTTTGAGAAATTACGAGTTTTCAATCGCGTTCCATTAAGTTGAAATATAGTTAATATTTATATATAAAGTTATCATTTTTATTGAATTTAGTACTGAAACTAGTCATATTCCCCCAGTAATACGGTTGCAGTTGAAAAGGGCAGTTGAATATGAACTAAAACTCGTCAGTTAATCAGTAATCGATGAACGAGGTGTGTTAAGGCAGTTTCCTTCGACAAGTTAGTTTCTTTAGCATGATAGCTCAATTTGAATCCCAGTAAGAATACCAGAAGCATGTTTATTATGATTAGTTGTTGTTATTAGCTGAAACCCATATTCCATGTTAGTTTGGGAAGGATTATGCCTGTATAACCTCATGACCGACTCCAGGGTTATTAGCTGTGCCGACGCCCGCCAGGGGAGAGATGACGTCGCTCTATGGAGCGGTATGCCGTTCGAAAGGGACGAAGATGGGGTCCCAAGTGCTCATATGCTGTGGTTGGCTCTATACACCCCCGTCGAGCCTGGTGTTTGGGGTGCAGATATCAAGAGTCCATTGGACTCAGACACAGCTAGAGTCAGGGGCCGAGCTATTAGTTGACCCAGTGCGACCTTGATAGGGATATATAGACTGAAGTGTACTCACCAGGGCTTATGAGGGCCCCAGGTGGGTTATTCTGTGTTGGTTCTACCTTTCGGCTTATGGGGGCTAGGTAAGGTTCTTGTTTGCTTTAGTTATTAATAAATTAAATAGTAAGAAGTTCTATTACTCAGGTATGATCTCTATCCCGTCATTTCAGTATTCTCAATTCTATCTCTTTATTTCAATCATTTACAGTTACCGCCTTACATATTCAGTAAATATAGAACTGACGCCCTTTCTGGAGAACTGCATTACTTGCCTACAGGTACGGATAGACGAGGAGCATGTCCCTCATAGCTTTCAGTCAGCATCACCAGAGCAGTTAACTTCCTTCTTCCGGAGCTTATATTTAGAAGGTTCACTCTTTTGATTGTACAGTTCATGGGTAGGCCGGGGCCCTGTCACGACCATCATATTACTCCTAGAGGCTTGCAGATTGTTTGTAATTCTCTGTGATTAGCTGTTATTGGCCGTGTGGGGCCCATATGTGTTTTAATTTATGTGTTGGCCGTGTGGGGCCTTGTTTAGCTGACAGATTAGCGGCCTTGTCGGCCATAGTTTAGCTTAGCACTGGTTTTACTTTACATTCATAACTAGATATCATGGTGGTCTTGTTGGCCCGCATAGGATTCTTTGTTGTTGTTGTTTCTGGTTAGCTGTTTTCCTTTACTAATGGCTATAAGGCCTTGTCGGCCGAAGGTTGTATTTATAACCGAGATATAGCCCGTTGTTTTTTCTTAATTTGGGAAGTAAGCCTGCACCAGAAGTGCATGGGCCTAGTTGAGTCAGTTCAGGTCCTATTAGGGCACCAGGTGCTAGTCATGCCTCCCAAGGTTGGGCGTGACAAACTTGGTATCAGAGTAGGTCCTATCCCAGGGAGTCTGCAAGCCGTGCTAAGTAGAGTCTTGTCTATGGGTGTGTTATGCACCACGTTCTATAGGCAGGAGGCTGCAAGGCATGATAGGATGGGTACTCTTTCTTCTTATATATTCTTGCTATAGAGCTGTAAAGTATAGGGTTGAGTCCCTAAGCATACCATATTCTTTTATCTATAGAGAAATGGAAGACCCGCGACACACCACGATTGGTAGGAAATTGGATGTTGCAGCAGGGGAAGGCACTAGCAGGGTGCCTTAGTCAGAGTCAGCCCGAACTGAGGGAGATAGGGAGACTTCATTTGGGTCTCCCCAGCACTCTCCACCACGTCAGGAGCCGCTTGGAGTGGCAAATGTGATGGCACCGCCTCCAACAGTCTCTATACTGGTACTATCAAATCAGGAGGTTAAGAGTGTTGTTGTTATGTTAGCTCAGATGATGGCTGCACAACATCAGCCAGTGGAGCCCGTGGTTGCAGAGTCCTCTAGAGGACCTGGTAGTTTGAGGGTCTGAGAGTTTCTCACACTGAGTCCCTCGCAGTTCATTGGGATGGGTCGGGCGGAGGACCCTCAAGATTTCTCAGATCAGATGCAGTGAATTTTCAGGGTGATGCATGCTACACCTGTAGAGTCGGTTGAGTCAATGGTATTCCGACTATGGGACATTGCAGTACTGTGGTATGAGAGTTGGGAGAGGTCCCGAGGGAGAGGTGTTTCCCCTACGACTTGGCCCAGCTTCTTAGAGGCTTTTCTGGATCACTATCCACCACGAGAAATTCGAAAGGCCCGGGTTGATCAGTTTCTACATCTAGAGGAGGGGTCGATGAGTGTCCGGGAGTACGCTATGAGGTTCGACTCTTTGGCTCAACCAACTTTTGTAGATAACATGCCAGTTAGGGTGCATCGGTTTATTATGGGGCTGAATCCAGAATATGTGGAGACTTGTATTACGGCCACTCTGCAAGAGGACATAGATATTGCTCGCATTCAGGATTTTCTCAAAATATTGAAGGGATTAGACAGCGGCAATAGGAGATAAGGAGGGCAAATCAGGAGCAGCGCCAAACCTAGTGATATGCAGGTGGAGTCCCAGGGTGGACCCAGGCCATGATTTTCTGGCTGACCACCCAGACCTCCACGCCAACAACAGCAGCAGGTGAGTGGATCTGGTCGTCGGGGGTAGTTAGGACCTAGTGAGGGCTCACGATCAGTAGGTTCACTGCAGTAGAGAGGAGTGGAGCAGAGTAGATTCATCGTGCCATTTTGCCCTGTTTGCAGTCGACGTCACTCTGGGGCATGCTGGTATGGTTCGACAGCATGTTATACCTATGGACAGGAGGGTCATCAGATGAGAGATTGTCCATCCAGGTGTCAGAGTGATCAGGTCCGATAGGATAGATCTTCAGTAGGGTCACGTGCCCCAGCATCTCCAACAAGGCGTAGGCCCTCAGCTCCAGTTGGCAGAGGCCGAGGCAGACCTGGGGCCTCTAGCTCAGGTACCGATCTAGATCTCACTTATGCCTTATCGGGACGACAGGAGTCAGAGTCATCATCGTATGTGGTGACAAGTATGATGTACATTTTCTCTTATTCTGTTTATGTATTAAGAGATCTAGGATCCACCTTGTCTTATGTTACACCATTAGCAGCCCAGAAGTTCGGTATTATGCCAGAATCACTTCAGCGACCTTTTTTAGTGTCTACACCCATCGGTGACTCTATCATAGCCAAGATGGTTTACCAGGGATGCACAGTAGAGGTTGTTGGTCGTCAGACTTTAGCAGATTTGATAGAACTAGAAATGATTGACTTCGGCGTAATTATGGGTACGGATTGGCTGGCACCGTGCTATGCCAATGTTGAATATTGGACCAAGACTGTCTGATTCCACTTTCCAGGGGAGGTTGTGTAGGAGTGGAAAGGTAGTGCAGCCACGCCAAAAGGTAGGTTTATTTCCTATCTTCGGGAGAGAAAATTGATAGTGAAAGGATGTATTTATCATATTCTCAGGGTTCAGGATGTCCAAGAAAAATCTCCGCCTCTTCAGTCCGTTCCAGTAGTCAATGAATTTCCAGATGTATTCAGACTTCCTGGTATTCCCCCAGAATGGGAGATCGATTTTGCCATTGATTTATTACCAGGTACTCAGCCTATATCTGTTCCTCCATACCGAATGGCTCCTGCTGAGCTTAGAGAGTTGAAGGAACAGTTGAAAGATCTGTTAGATAAGGGCTTCATCAGGCCGAGTACTTCACTGTGGGGAGCACCAGTTTTTTTTGTGAGAAAGAAGGATGGCTCCCTTCGTATGTATATAGATTACCGGCAGCTAAATAAAGTTATTATCAAGAATAAGTACCCGCTTCCCAGAATAGATGATTTGTTTGTTCAGTTACAGGGGGCAAAATATTTCTCCAAGATTGATTTAAGGTCTAGGTACCATCAGGTTCGGGTTCGTGAGAGGGATATTACAAAAACCGCTTTCAGGACTAGGTATGGCCACTTTGAATTTCTAGTCATGTCTTTCGGGCTAACGAATGCTCCAGCAGTGTTCATGGACTTGATGAACAACATATTTAGACCGTATCTGGACCTGTTTGTGATAGTTTATTGATGATATTCTGGTATATTCCCGTTCAGAAGCAGCTCACCGGGATCACCTACGAGCAGTACTCCAAACTCTCAGGAATCGCTAGTTGTATGCGAAGTTTTATAAATGTGATTTTGGCTGAATTCAGTGGCCTTTTTGGGCCACATTGTGTCAAATGATAGCATTCATGTAGACTCGCAGAAAAATTGAAGAAGTAAAAATAGGGGCTAGACCTACCACTCCGACTGAGGTATGTAGTTTCCTAGGGTTAGCCGGGTACTATAGAAGGTTCATTGAAGGATTTTCTACATTAGCAGCGCCTTTGACCAAGTTAACTCAAAAATCAGGTAAATTTCACTAGACTGAAGTATGTGAGCAGAGTTTCCAGGAATTGAAAAACAGACTGACCTCAGCACCAATATTAGCCTTGCCAGAAGGATCAGAGGGTTATGCAGTGTACTGGGATGCTTCAGGAGTCAGGTTAGGGTGTGTTCTGATGCAACATGGTAAAGTAATTTCTTACACTTCCAAACAGCTGAGGAAGCATGAGAAGGACTACCCCACCTATGACATGGAATTAGCCGCGGTGATTCATGCCTTAAAAATATGGAGGCACTATCTGTATGGCGTTCATGTAGATATTTTCACTGATCATAAAAGCCTCCAGTACATTTTCACACAGAAAGAGTTGAATCTATGGTAGCGTCACTGGTTAGAGCTGTTGAAAGACTATGATGTAAATATTTTGTACAATCCTGGGAAAGCCAATGTTGTATACGATGCCCTTAGTCATAAATCAATGGGGAGTTCAGTACACTTGAAGCCAGAACAATGGGAGCTGGCCCGAGAATTGCATCAGTTAGCCAATTTAGCCGTCCGTATAGTAGATTCAGGAGACAGTGGAGCAGTAATCCAGAATACGACAGTATCATCATTAGTTGTGGAAGTGAAAGGACGGAAGTACAAAGACCCTAACCTGATTCAGCTCAGAGATAAGGTTCAGCGAGGCGAAGTAACAGATTTCTAGGTAACCGAAGATGGAGTTTTGAGATATAGGGGTAGCCTCTGTGTTTCGGACGCGGCAGGACTTCGCCAGCAAATTATGGGCGAGGTGAATTATTCTTGTTACTCTCTTCATCTAGGTTCAACAAATATGTATCATGATATAAAAGAAAACTACTGGTGGTTGGGAATGAAAAAGGAGATAGCAGAATTTGTAGCTCAATGTCCTAATTGCCACCAGGTGAAAGCAGAACATCAGAAACCTGGTGGACTGACACAGGAGATAGCAATGCCTATGTGGAAATGGGAGGCAATTAATATGGATTTTGTGATAGGGTTACCTCGTACTAGTCGTAAATTTGACTCCATCTGGGTGATTATTGACAGGTTGATGAAATCAGCTTATTTTCTGCCAGTAAGGGCTACTTTTTCATCTGAAGATTATGCTGAACTGTATATCAAAGAGATAGTCCGATTGCATGGTGTTCCATTATCAATTATTTCTGACAAAGAAGTGCAGTTTACAGCTAAATTTTGGCAGTCCCTTCAGAGGGGCCTAGGGACGCAGGTTAATACGAGTACGACCTTCCATCCTCAAATAGACGGGCAGGCGAAATGTACAATTCAAACACTTGAGGATATGTTACGGGCGTGTGTGCTGGATTTTGGGGGAAGCTGGGATGAACACTTACCGCTTATTGAGTTTGCCTACAATAATAGTTACAATTCAGCAATTCAAATGGCGCCTTATGAGGCCTTATATGGGCGGAAATGCAGGCCCCTAGTTGGTTGGTTCAAGGTTGGAGAATCAGAGTTAATTGGGCTAGATATAATTCATCAGTGTAAAGAGAAAGTAAAGCTTATCAGAGAACGTCTGCTGACAGCTTAGAGCTGCCAGAAATCTTACGCTGATGTACAACATAGAAACTTGGAGTTCAGTGTAAGTGACTGGGTATTTGTGAAAATCTCACTGATGAAAGGCGTGATGAGGTTTGGTAAAAAGGGTAAGCTTGGCCCAAGGTTTATTGGGCTATATCGAGTCCTCCAAAGAATAGGCCAGGTGGCATACGAGCTAGAGTTTCCTTCAGAATTGGAATCCGTTCACCCGATTTTTCATGTATCGATGTTATGGAAGTGCATGGGAGATCCATCCCGAATTGTGCCAGTTGAGGATGTCCAAGTCACTGAGGAATTAGCCTATGAAGAGGTTCCAGTAGCTATATTAGATCGACAGATTCACAGGTTGAGAACTAAGGATGTCGCTTCTATTAAGGTATTATGGAGTACCGGAAATAAAGAACAAATGACTTGGGAAGCTGAGGACGACATGAAATCCAGATATCCTCATTTGTTCCAGGCTTAGTCCAAACTATGTAGTTAAGGTAAGTATTGATTCAGTCGCTATTTCATGATTTTCGTTATATATATTGCTCAGTTGACTCCAGCCTTATTGTGAAATAGTTGCCATAGTGTTATGTGAAATGCCTGTATTGGACTTTTCTGCGTTTTAGGGTTTTTGGATAGTCCATATTACGGGGAGACTCTGCCGAAATTTTTCCAGGATAATTAGTTAAAAGGGATAAGACTCTTGTAAGCTAAAGTTGACATTCGAGGACGAATATTCTTAAGGGGGGAAGGATGTAACACCCCGTAAGTTTCTAATATTTAGACGGCCTATTCGTACATTGGTTAAGAGTTTTAGAGTGCAATACATGCGAGAAAGGGGCCTGGGGAAAGGTCGAATAAGCACGGAGTCGGAACCGCGCGTGAGAAGGCCGGGCCAGCTGTCCAAAGGGGCATCGTTCCACAGACCATGCTCCTCCACGATGGGTTTCATGACACAGCCCTGGATTGGCGCGACAGGGTCCGTGCCACGGACCCCTTTCCACCATCTCAAGTATATAGAAGCCTCTCTCTTTGATTTTATTTCATTTCCTATATAGGCATACGACCAGAGAGGGAAAAGCATGAAGGGTTTAAGTTAATTTCTTCTGTTTACGCTGTGAAACGCTTCCCGCATTCAAATTAACTTTGGGTATTGAAGTTTAAAGCTGCAGTGAGCATTACTACAAAGTTATTTTCGCGAAAATTGCCCTACGGATCATAACCTCGCCGAGCTAAAGTTATTGGAATTGCTCCAAACTAGTGTCAATACAATCACAGGCTTAAAGTAAGCATTTCTTCCTTCTGGACTTTTGAGAAATTACGAGTTTTCAATCGTAAATATAGTTTATATTTATATATAAAGTTATCATTTTAATTGAATTTAGTACTAAAACTAGTCATATTCCCCCAGTAATACGATTGCATTTGAGAAGGACAGTTGAATACGAACTGAAAATCATCAGTTAATCAGTAATCGGAGAACGCGGTATGTTAAGGCATTTTCCTTCAGCAAGTTAGTTTCTTTAGCATGATAGGTCAGTTTGAATCTCAGTAAGAATACCAGAAGCATGTTTATCATGATTTGTTGTTGTTATTAGCTGAAACCTGTATTCCATGTTAGTTTTGGATGGATTATGCCTGTATAGATTTCATGACCGACCCCAGGGTTATTAGCTGTGTCGACACCTGCCAGGGGCAAGATGACGTCGCTCTACGGAGCGGTATGCCGTCCTCAAGGGACGAAGATGGGGTCCCAGGTTCTCATATGCCATGGTTGGCTCTGTACACCCCTGTCGAGCCTAGTGCTCGGGGTGCAGATATCAGGAGTCCACTAGACTTAGACACAACAATAGTCAGGGGCCGAGCGGGCTCAATTGCAGACCCAGGAGGCCGGTAGGACAGCTATAGCTATTAGTGAACCTAGTGCGACCTTGATAGGGATATATAGACTGAATTGTACTCACCAGGGCTTATGGAGGTCCCAGGTGGGTTATTCTGCGCTGATTGTACCTTCCGACTTATGGGGGCTAGGTAAGGTTTTTATTTGCTTTAATTATTAATAAATTAGATAACAAGAAGTTCTATTACTCAGGTATGATCTCTATCCCATCATTTCAGTATTCTCAGTTCTATCTCTTTATTTCAGTCATTTACAGTTACCGCCTTACATATTTAGTACATATTGTACTGACGCCCTTTCTGGGGTGCTGCATTACTTTCCTGCAGGTATGGATAGATAAGAAGCAGGTCCCTCATGGCTTTCAACTAGCATCACTAGAGCAGTTAGCTCCCTTCTTCCGGAGCTTGTATTTAGAAGGTTCACTCTTTTGATTGTACAGTTCATGGGTAGGTCGGGGCCCTGTCCTGACCATCATATTACTCCTAGAAGCTTGCAGATTATTTCTATTTCCTTGTGGTTAGCTGTTATTTTCTATGTGAGGCCCACATGTGTTTTAGTTTATGTGTTGGCCGTGTGGGGCCTTGTTTAGCTGACAGATTAGCGGCCTTGTCATCCATAGTTTAGCTTAGCACTGGTTTTACTTTATAGTCATAACTAGACATCATGGGGGTCTTGTCGGCCCGCATAGGATTCCCTGTTGTTGTTGTTACTGGTTAGCTGTTTCCCTTTACAGGTGGCTATAAGGCCTTGTCGATCGGAGGTTGTATTTACAGCCAAGATATAGCCCGTTGTTTTCTTGATTTGGGAAGTAAGCCTGCACGAAAAGTGCACGGGCCTAGTTGAGTCAGTTCAGGTCCTAGTAGGGCACCAGGTGCTAGTCATGCCTCCTAAGGTGGGGCGTGACATGAAATTTTCCGTAGCTGCTGCTCAATCTTCTTGATCGATATAGCATGCGATTCAACTTTCTGGCTCATGACATATATGTCTCCCTGAATGTCCTTTAGTCGATCATCTGTGCATTTTGCCTTCTCAAGAAGATCAACCATTATTCTCTCCAGCTTCAAGGGTCTAGGATCGCCCTCACGAGCCCTAGGAGGAACATATAAACCTGTTGATAATGATCAAATCACACCGCTGTAAAAGTATGACGTGAACATTGTCAATAAAGAACCCTACTAGGTTAGGATCGATCTAATAGAGAATACGGTCAGGATGTAGAATAAAGCTAGTATTTATGCTTTTAGTTTGAGTATTTCCTAAAGGGGGGTTCTAAAGAATGAAACACGTAACAATATTGAAGATTGAAGTTGTTATCTAGTTGATGCAATTAACTAGGGAGGTGTTCCCTATGGGTTCATAACTACTTTGGATTTTACACTTGTGATCTATCCCAATATTTAGCTTATAGAACTAATAATATAGGTTTATCTGAACGACAGATTCGCCCCTAGTATATGACTATACTCAATCACTGGGTTAGGTCTCTTGTGTGATTTCACTTTAACTGTTATAAATTTGTTCCAAATTAACTATATTTCCACCACAACTCAAGTTATACAATGAACCATAAAGTTTAAGGCTTTGTTGTTCTTCTGTTTTTCTAATCTCTACCTTTTTAGGTTCAAGAAAATAAAGAATTTGAGAAAGTCCCAACATTGCGCATCGTTAAAAAATGTTAAAGATGAAGAGAATATAATACAAGCATTCATATTGGTTTAGAATCACTTTGTGCAAACCCTAGATGGTTAATTCACCATGGCTCATACAAGCCTAGTTGTGGAAGTTTTAGCCTCTCATGATTGTAAGAAAATAATTAGCATTCATTGAATAAAACATAATTAAAGAACTTACAATGAAGATTGAAAATAAAAACCCACTTGATTATTACACAATTCAACCTTGATTAATTTAAGAAAAATGAAGGAAACTTCAAGAATATTGGAAAACTCAAGAGAAATCTCCCAAAAAGTCGAACTCTCCCTCAAAGTATCCGTCCTCTAACAAAAATAACCAAAAAGTATTTATACAAATAATTAGAAATCTTTCCTAAATTAATAGGGAAAACTGATTAACTACCGCCACCTTCTCCTATGACTCGTAACTTGTTCATACAAGTCATAGCTTCACTCGTACAATGCTTGAAAGCACTGAATTTGGTTAAATGTTCGGAGATGTTATGACTCATACAATGCTCCTATGAGTCATACGTTCTTGTCGTGGTTTGAACCTGTGACTTCTGGCATCCTCTCAATATTTCCATGATCCTTGGATACGATTCGTACATTGATGTTACGGATCTTGGTTGCCTATCATACCATGGAATCTGCCATTCAACTTTGTTTTGAACTTTACCATGGATCCTTGGTACGGGTTGTAGTTAGCCATCACGACTCGTGGTTTCCATCCATACCAGGATATTAATGAAAGTGCATCCTTCTGAAATTTTCCATGACTCACAGTACGGCTCGTACCTAGAGTCATACTTGGCCAGTACCATGAGAAATCTCTCTGAAGTTTATCATGACTCAAAGTACGGCTCGTACCACCAAGGTATGGCTCACACTAAAGTCTGTACTTGGCCCAATTTTTGCACTCTTTTTCCTTTTTTTACATCTTTCAACTCCAATACTTTATTTCCTTAAAAATAATGCAAAAGTACATCATATCCGTATAAACACACCTAAATCATTGGAGAAGTTCTGGAAAGATTCAATGATTTTTGTAATAAAAAAAAGTTAAGGTGAAATTGAAGAAAGTAAAATACCTTGTATATAAAAATTTCTATGTCAGTCCTTTTCCTTTTATCTCTTTTTAGAATTCTCTTCTTGCATTGGCTTTCACGACTAGGAGTTCATTTTATTGACTTGATGATCTTGGGCAAATTTATATGCCCAAGTGATACTCAAAAGTATCATTTTAGCCTTGTTTATCTATCAATGTGTATACATTCTCATGTAATTGGTAATAAAATGTGAATTTATACTAACCAACATGATTAGCATTGTTTTGCAGGTAAAATGTAATTTTGGGAAGCTAAAATGCATGTTGGAGGATATCGGGGTTGGACTTGGATGTTAGCAAGGGACAAGACATTGAACAGCATGAAATAAAGGTGCTCCGCGATGGAGCCGTGTCACGCTGCCATCGCGGAGGCCTTCTGCCTGGATAGGGAAATTTCGCCCAAATTCCAGAGAGGGTCCGCGTTCGGTCCGTGGCTCGGTGGCTTGGCTCCGCGTTGCACGCCGTGCCACGTTGAACTTTAATTCCTGGACCCCTAATTCCAGTGAAGGTCCGCATCCGCAGCGTGTCACGGAGGCAGTGCTCCGCGATGCACTCTGTGGCACGTTGCTTGTTATTTCGGGAAAAATTCCCACCAGTATAAATAGAACATTTAGGTTCATTTTTCAATATTCTGACTTGGTGGAGCAAGAACGTGGGTTACAGGCAGTTGAGGGACGAAAATATCAGGGTTTTTTCTCTCTTTCTTTCTTCTTTAATTCAATTGCTTGTATGATTAACACTCATTTAAAGATGTTTAATCCACAAATGAGTGGCTAATTCCTCTTCTTGCTGAGGTTATGAACAATTGTGATGAAATGTGATCATTGATTCTTTGGTTTTTCATCTTTTCTTCCATGGTTGTTCTATTAATTCTTGTTCTTACTGCATTAATGTGTGGCCTACGTTAATGTATATTTAAAAAGTCCGGTTTCACTCGAGAGAGCAAGAAATTGGAAAGTTGTGAATTAATCGGATATGTTCTTTACTTGGTTTGGGAAAACTGAGAATTGATTTACTTTCAGGATAGAAATATACCTGAAAGTCGTATTAGTCAATTTAGGAACCGGGTTTGTATGGCTAGAACATGAATTGCATTTAATCACAGAAATGTAGGTGGATGGTTCATTATTCTTAAGTGAGGTTAAATACGAGAGTTTTAATCTTTTGGCAAATGTTCTTGGCTAGCAACCGGAGGAAAAGATTAACCAAATTATGATGATCATTAATTTCATTACATGTTCGTTTAACCTCAACATGCTCTCATTCATAGTTCAGACTCAAAGTAGATAATTGTATTAGCTTTAGTATAAAAATTATAAAACAAAATATCAAACTCTTGGTTACACTGTTGTCTGCATTTTTAGAATCGAAATATAGTACACTTGAGCAAATTGCACTTCATCCAAGTCCCTGTGGGATCGATACTTGGCTTACTAAAGCCACTTACTACTTGTTCGACCACGTGCACTTGCGTGTCGTTTTATACCCCACAATTCACGCGAACAAGTTTTTGGCGCCATTGCCGGGGACTTGGCAATTGGTGAATTTGTTTTAAGTGTTAATTTATTGTATTTTTACTTTCTTAGTGTTGACAACTTGGTCTTAGCCTGTATTTTGCAGACTTAATTTCTGTTGAACACTGGCATGATACAAGGAGCTGGTGGAATCGTATATAGAGCCAGAAAGAATATTTCACAGTAAACGGAGAGAATCTCTACAAAGAAAGCTGCAGTTGCTCAGACAGACGATCATGGAGCAACAACAGAATCCACCGGTAGTACGGGCAGTGTTAGTGCCCGAAGAAGTAGCAGCTCGGCCGGTTCGCGAGGTGGCAATCCCACATGCTAATAATGTCACATCTAGCATCCGCAAACCTGAGCCAGGAGGGAGGTTTGAACTTAAGCAGAATATGGTGCAGTTGCTGCACACTAGCGGGCAATTTACCGGTCTCCCTCATGAAGATCCACAGCAGCATCTCCAAAATTTTTTGGAGATAAGTGACACTTATATCCCCACTGGAGTGTCATCAGATTATGTCCGGCTTACATTGTTCCCATTCTCACTATTGGGAGAAGCCAAGAGGTGGTTGAAAGCTGAGCCACCAAATTCTATTTCTACGTGGGATGATCTTGTGAGGAAATTCTTGATACGGTTTTTTCCCTCCGATAAAACAGCAAGACTTAGAAGTCAAATTCTAAGTTTCAAACAGAGAGAGGGAGAGAATTTATATCAGGCCTGGGAGAGATTTAAGTCCATGTTGCGGGATTGTCCTCATCATCATCAGTCCAATGATGTGCTGGTGCACACTTTTATAGAGGGTTTGGAACCCCACACCAAAATATTGCTAGACTCAGCCGCTGGAGGACAAGCGCTGGAGAAAACTTATGAGGAGCTGTATACCTTGTTGAACCGTATTTCGCAGGGCAATCCAGAATGGAATGCTGATTTATCAAGAGGTGGGACAAGGAAAGTAGTAGGAGTGCTAGAAGTGGATGGGTTTATAGCTATCGCTGCACAGATAGCTGCATTGCAAAATCAACTTAATACCCACTTCAGCAACAAGACAATGAACCAACCTCAAGCCCCAGTTAATGCAGTACAGCAAATGTGGTGTGAAGTGTGTGGAAGCAGTGAGCACTCAGCTGAGTGTTGTGGAGCCAATCCTGACTGTGTAAACTTTGTGGGTAATGCGCAAAGGAACCACCAACAGTATGGTAATAGCTACAATTCCAATTGGAGGACTCATCCTAATTTCTCCTGGGGTAGCAACAACCATCAGGGGCAAAGTTCGGGTCAGGGTGTGCAAAGGAACCAAGCAGGGCAGCAGAATTATCAAGCCCAATTCAGAAACAACAATGCACCCCCTCCACCACCATCACCCAGCATTGAGGAAATGTTCAAGACTATGATAGCTAACCAAGCTCAATTGCAGGCTGACTATGTGAAATTGGCAGCCGAAGTGAAAAACAACCAGTTAGCTACCAAGGCACTTGAATATCAATTTGGGCAATTTGCTAGTGTCCAAAACACAAGGCCAAGAGGAGGACTGCTGAGCGACACGGATCCCAATCCCAAGCAGGTAAATGCAGTGACCACAAGGAGTGGTTTGCAGCTGAAAGAGGTGGAACCAGAAAGACCACCTCAGCAATCGGGAGCAACAGAAGTTGAGAGGGAGCAAAGTACTGAAAGGGGGAAGACTAAGGAAGCTGAATCAGAAAGACCTCCACCCTCGTTCCCTCAATGACTAAAGAAACACAAGGAGGAGGCGTGTTTCAAGAAATTCATGGAGGTGCTGAAACAGGTACATATTAACTTACCTCTTGTTGATGTCTTGCAGGGAGTGCCGAAATATGCTAAGTATATAAAGGACATTGTGGCAAACAAAAGTCGGTTGACTGAGTATGCTACGGTGGCTCTAATGGAGGAGTGCACTTCCCGGATTCAAAATAGATTGCCCACAAAGCTCAAAGACCCTGGGAGCTTTACTATCCAGATTACTATTGGGCAGAGCATCCGAGCTCGTGGATTGTGTGATTTGGGAGCGAGCATAAATTTGATGCCGTCTTCGGTATTCAGAAAGTTGGGTCTAGGGAGTCCTAGACCCACAACTGTGATCTTGCAGTTGGTTGGATCGGTCCTTAGCCAGACCTGATGGCATTGTAGAGGACGTTCTGGTGCAAGTTGGCTCCCTAATTTTCCCGGTAGATTTTATTGTGCTGGATTTTGAACTAGACGCGGAAGTCCCATTTATTTTGGGATGTCCTTTCTTGGCAACTGGCAAAGCACTAATTGACGTAGCTGCAGGGCAGCTAACAATGCGAGCACATGACAAGGTGGAGGTGTTCGATGTGTACAAGGCACCCAAACTCCCGATGGTGCATGAAGAACTCTCGGTGATCAATGTGATTGATCAAGGTGATGATGAGCAGATGAAGGATTCACGGGAGTTAATGGGAAAACCACCGGAAAGGTGTAAGCACTACTGGGGGGAGGACGGTGATAGAGAGAAATCGTCCATCACCCTAGAGGACAACTGAGCTTAACGACGTCGAGCCGCGACGGTAAACCAGGCGCTGCACGGGAGGCAACCCGTGGAAATTTTTTTTTTTCTTTCTTTTTGTAAAGTGTAAATAGATTTTTCTTTTTCTTTTTCTTGATTTACTACAAAATATTTCCGTTTTAGTCTTTGTTTTATTTGTATTTAGAGTGAAACCTATAATTCTAACCAATTTTGTATAGTGAGATGAATTTCAGGTCAAACGGAGGAAAATATGCACGAAATCGCGAAGGAAAAGTCGAGGTATGATAATTAACAAAAAGTAGCAAAACAGTGAGCTGGGGCGATAGCTCCGTGTCACGGAGGAGGACCTCCGCATTACCTCCGTGACACGTTGAGGTATAATTTGGAAATTTTAAAAATTTCCAGAACAGTCTCGCGATGGCTCCGTGTCACGGAGGCAGTGCACCGCAATACACTCCATGACACGTTGACGTGTATATCGCGACGGGTCACACCGGGTCGCCGGGTGACCCGCGTGATTTCCCTACTTTTTAACCCCGAAAACCCTCCCTTTTCCCTTATTTTTCAATCTCTCCGCGACCAAACCCCCCAAAACCCATCCCCCATCAACGTGACACGGAGTAGGCCAAGAAATTCAACAAGTTTTCTTCGATTCTTCAAAGTCAAGGTATGTTTTTCGATTTCCTCTCAAATTCTCGTCGAATTTCTTCGATATTGAGCATGTAAGGTGAGCTAAATTGCCCTAAGTAGAAAATAATCATGAATTCAATTTAATTGTTGTTGATGCATGTTCGGAATGTCGTTATGATTGCTTGAACTTGTCAATTGCATAAATGAATCGAATTTGCTTGATAATATCATTTCTAGGGCTTGTTTTTGAATTTGGAGTTAAAAATGTAGTGAACTTGTGAATTTCATGCCGGGATGTACATGTTGAATGAGATGAGTCAATATACAAATTGTTAGGATGTTAATAGAACGACGGATTCTCGGGTAATGGGAATGTTGAAATTTGTAAGAATTTGGTTGGTTGTATAGGTTTGTGTAGATAAATTTTTGTTGTTGTTTTCGTTTCTTTGTTTTCCTTGCTAAGTGCGATGGTTAAGAAGGTTATCGATGGTAGTGATTGTGATTAGCTGTACAAAGTCTGAGTAGTACACAGAAGATATACCGTCGAATTCTTCGAACGCACTAAGCATGATTGTATAGTTGGTTATTGTGTGTAAATAAGTATGATCTTGCCGTATGGTTGTAACTGTAGCTAAGGACTAAGTGTGGGGTAACCTAGCTTAACCCGACCTTAGCCGAAGTTAATATCCGTTAGCTTAACATTGATCTTGTCTACTTGGGTTGACAGGTAAAATGGCAAGCAGGCAAGAGAAAGGGAAAGGCGCATCAACTTCGGGCGCCGGAAGGAAGCGAATTAGACTGGGCACAACAGTCCCAGCAGCACTAGCAGTTCCACGCGGCCAACGCTGCCAATTTGAAACAAGATGGATGACGGATGAGGGGAAAAAGTGGTACGCAAAGTACAAAGAAAACAAATATTTCCCCGAGGAACACATAGCACGGGAACCATTGGCACATGAGTTCCCTAGGATGGTCCACCGAATCGAGGCAACTGGGCTCAATTTCATCTTTGAAGAGCCCAAGGAATGCAATCTGCACTTGGTTCGAGAATTTTATGCCAACTGGAACCCGACGATCAGAAGTCACACCATCAAAATCAGAGGGCAAATAGTCACCTTGGAGCCCCACCACCTCAATGCCATCATAGGAGCGCGGGACACAGACACCCACGTACTCCGACAACTGAACATTACCCCACCGTATGCGGACATCAGACGCACATTGTGTGGGACCCGATCGACAGCTAGATGGAGCAGACACAAAGAGAGGGGCTACCACCAGACTTTGCCATATTCGCAAATGAACAGGGAAGCCCGAATCTGGCTGAAGATAGTCTGCTCATGCCTAATCCCAGGGGTACATATGACAGATGTAACCCGGGATCGTGTATGCCTGGTGTACGCCCTGATGAAAGGGCTGGAGATCAACGTGGGGGCGGTGATTATCTCCGCCATGAAGAGAGCCCGGTTGCATCAGGGGCACAGGCATGGCTTTGGTAGACTACTCACCACCTTCCTCAGGGGCCTAGATGTTGAGGAGGAGGCCCTTGACTATATCCCGCAGATGGAGCGGCGGGCCTTAGATGTTACTAAAACTAAGGCTCCCGACACTACCCACGGGCCAGTGCTTACACTTGGCGAGCGACATGCTCGTGATGATCAGTATATGGCTCGAATGTATGGGATGCAGATGCTCCAGCTGAGGATAGGAGGGAGGCCGACGACAGAGGAGGAGCTATGGCAGCTCGAGCTAGACTACCCCTTCGGCGAAAATGCTAGGGCTCTATGCCGAGTGGGTCCAGCATTTGTAGAGCCCACAGATGATGACGTCCCCACAGACGAGGAGACACATCGGGAGGACTTCGATGTGGAGTCCAATGATGACGACGGGGACGATTCAGACATGGGAGATGAAGCAGCAGCACCCGATGAAGAAGTGGAGTACTTTGACTGATCAGGGAGTTCCACCACCTGATTTTGTGCTATTTTAATTTTTGTGAACACTGGGGACAGTGTTCGAGCTAAGTGTGCGGTGGGAGTAGTTAGGTGCTGGGCTGTGCTATTATGTATTTATGCTCTAATCTGTTGTCGTGCATGTGAAATTTTGTTGTTCCCTATGAGTTGTGAATTGTTAAGTTGTTGTTCTGTATTTGTAAATTTATGTGAAATTGATGTGTGTTGCTGAATGTTGCTAGCTGATTCTGTATATATTTTTGTTATCGAAATGATCGATACTTTTAAAAAAATTTAAAATATTTTGTACATATTTTTCTATCGAAATGATCGATATTTTCAACATTTTTTTTACTTCTTGGGTTTCTCGGCGTTTGTTTTCGGTTCTTTTACCGAGAATGGTCCCATTAAATCGAAGTCATAGTAGTGACCGTTCCCTATGATGGATGGATGACGACCGTCTTAAGGGAAATGTAGTCGTTAGGAGTAGTTTTTTAATTATTTTTTAGTTTTTTTCTTTGGTGGGTTGCATCCCAAAACCTGTAGTTACTGTATGGTTGCGAAATTTTGGTTGCGTGTTGTACATGATATTTAAAATGTAAAGGTGATTCATATGAAAGCATGCAACTTTGTAAATATGTTGAGATACCTAGGCCATAGAGTTCGATTCAGTGTGATTGAGGCTTAATTTTGAATTCCTGTAATTAGCTAATTGAAGAGTCTGTGAATACATCTTGAATAGAGCATGTGCAAAAAGTGTGAAGTGAGGTGTTGTTATTCCATGCTATTGTGAAGTGTCTAGAACTTGCCTGGTGTGTGTACAAAATGAAATGAAGGAGGTGTATTGTGGGAAAGGATGTAGGCATTTCTTTGTTTTAACCAAGAGTTTCTATTTTTCCTTGTTGTACCCACCTTGATTGTATACCCTAGTCAGCCCATTGAGCCTTTAGCCTATTATTTTTTTTCTTTTGTCAAAAAGTGTAACCCGAGCTTAATCCCTTCTTTTCATTAGCCTTAAAGTATATACAAAACTCTTAAGCGCTTAAGAAGAGAAAATCATTTTCCCAAAGTGTCAAAGAGTGAGAATGGTGAAAAGAAAAAGAAAAGCAAAGTGATAGAAGAAAAGAAAAGGTTGAAGGTGCACTTGCTATAAATAAACTTTAATGAAGGTGCATGAATAATCTTTGTTGTTGTGTCAAGTGTGCTTAATACGATGGGCCATACTAAAGAAAAACATCAAGAATGGGATGATGAGAAAAAGAAAACAATGTCCATGAGTTGATGGGATGTGTTGAAAAGGCGCTTAAGGATGCTAGTGGCTATTATTGGCTAACCCAATATTTACTAGTTCCGTAGCTTCCATTACAACCAGTTAAAGTCCTACGTGATCTCACATCGCACTTCTTTATATTAGTGGAGTAATACACTAAGGGCAAGCTTATGGGTCATGACATGATGCATGTGAATTCTTTTGGGAGAGAGAGCGAAATTGTGTTTACATGCCCCTGCTTGAATTTTTGTGAGTTCATATGAGTAAAAAGGGGAAGATTCTCTTGTGTTGTGAGAGCACATGCTTGATGAGAGATTAATTTTCGTGTCGGATATCTTGATCAGCTGATTTGCATGAGTTTGCCAATATCGAGAGTCGATTCTTGAGTCTAGGAGGTCTTGATGTATTGAAGGTCATTGCATTGATAAGACCATGCATGTTTTCTTGATGATTTGCTGTATTGAATAATCGGTATGACCGTAGCCTAAATTGTCAAACTAAAGTAGCGAGGTTGGGATGTAAATTGCATGAAGTGTAGGATTGTTGTTCGAGGATGAACAAGGATTTAAGTGTGGGGTAAGTGATCTTGGGCAAATTTATATGCCCAAGTGATACTCAAAAGTACCATTTTAGCCTTGTTTATCTATCAATGTGTATACATTCTCATGTAATTGGTAATAAAATGTGAATTTATACTAACCAACAAGATTAGCATTGTTTTGCAGGTAAAATGTAATTTTGGGAAGCTAAAATGCATGTTGGAGGATATCGGGGTTGGACTTGGATGCGAGCAAGGGACAAGACATTGGACAACATGAAATAAAGGGGCTCCGCGATGGAGCCATGTCACGCTGCCATCGCGGAGGCCTTCTGCCTGGATAGGGAAATTTTGCCCAAATTCCAGAGAGGGTCCACGTCCGGTCCGTGGCACAGTGGCTTGGCTCCGCGTTGCACGCCGTGCCACGTTGAGCTTTAATTCCTGGACCCCCAATTCCAGTGAAGGTCCGCGTCCGCAGCGTGTCACGGAGGCAGTGCTCCACGATGCACTCCATGACACATTGCTCGTTATTCCGGGAAAAATTCCCACCAGTATAAATAGAACACTTAGGTTCATTTTTCAATATTCTGACTTGGTGGAGCAAGAACGTGGGTTACAGGCAGTTGAGGGACGAAAATGTCAGGGTTTTTTCTCTCTTTCTTTCTTCTTTAATTCAATTGCTTGTATGATTAACACTCATTTAAAGATGTTTAATCCACAAATGAGTGGCTAATTCCTATTCTTGCTGAGGTTATGAACAATTGTGATGAAATGTGATCATTGATTCTTTGGTTTTTCATCTTTTCTTCCATGGTTGTTCTATTAATTCTTGTTCTTACTGCATTAATGTGTGGCCTACGTTAATGTATATTTAAAAAGTCCGGTTTCACTCGAGAGAGCAAGAAATTGGAAAGTTGTGAATTAATCGGATATGTTATTTACTTGGTTTGGGAAAACTGAGAATTGATTTACTTTCAGGATAGAAATATACCTGAAAGTCGTATTAGTCAATTTAGAAACCGGGTTTGTATGGCTAGAACATGAATTGCATTTAATCACAGAAATGTAGGTGGATGGTTCATGATTCTTAAGTGAGGTTAAATACGAGAGTTTTAATCTTTTGGCAAATGTTCTTGGCTAGCAACTGGAGGAAAAGATTAACCAAATTATGATGATCATTAATTTCATTACATGTTCGTTTAACCTCAGCATGCTCTCATTCATAGTTCAGACTCAAAGTAGATAATTGTTTTAGCTTTAGTATAAAAATTATAAAACAAAATATCAAACTCTTGGTTACACTGTTGTCTGCATTTTTAGAATCGAAATATAGTACACTTGAGCAAATTGCACTTCATCCAAGTCCCTGTGGGATCGATACTTGGCTTACTAAAGCCACTTACTACTTGTTCGACCACGTGCACTTGCGTGTCGTTTTATACCCCACAATTCACGCGAACACTTGACAGATGGCGGTATCATTGTTCAGAATGGATCAGAATCTTCCTTGGTGACCGAATTCAAGTCTAGGAAAGACGAGGATCCTATTTTGGTAAATTTGAAGGAAGCCGTTCAGAATCAAAAGGTGGAGGTCTTCTCCCAAGGGGGAGATGATGTACTACGATATAAGACAATGCATATTTTCTCAATTTTAAACATCAAAAGTGCTGTAAACCCACAACACATCAACACCCTTAATTTAAGACTTTTTCATGTCGTCAGGAAAATAAAATAAAACTATAAACGACGCTTAACTAGAAAGCAAAATAGAAGACCTACAACCAACACAACAAAATTTGCACACAAGACCATTATAAGATATTGACCCCTTTTTCGTAAAAAACCAAGTCAGCTATGCATACATGCAACTACAACTCATGACATACAGGGATCTAGACATGGCATCTAACTATTAGTAGGGAATTGAGATATCATTAATGCTATTTACACAGACAACTTGCGGAATGCAATATAAACCATGTTCCCTCATAGTAAATGAAGTCCCAAAAACTCACAGATATATATAAATGAAACTTGGGGCTAATCAAATAGAACTCTCACCCTCACAAAGAAGTTCTAAATACTACACATTGGATAACATAGGCTTGCCCTTATTTTCTTTACTCCGGTTTTTTCAGACAGTCAGGCTAGGATCACTATAGGAATTTTCTCGGCTTGTAATATAGGCTCGGGTTGGGTATGGTAGATATGGAATTAGTGACTAATCCTCCTTGGAACTACACAACTTGGCTTCATTTTTTTACCTTTTTACCCCTTTTTCCTCTTTTCACCTTTTCCTCCCTTTTGCTCTATTCAATTGTCACTTGTGGATGTGGTGTATTTTTCTCATCTTTTTCTCATCTTTTTCTTTTATTTTATTTTCTTTTGACATTTCAGCTCTTTTCTCTTTTTTTTTCTTTTCTTTTGACATTTCACACCACACCCCATCCTTCTTTGACTTTTTCATTCTTTTTCACCCCAACCGGTCTATGCACTCTTACTATAGCCACCCTCAACTTAGGAATTTTGCCTGAGTTGAAGTTCACAATATCAATGGATGGACCAGGGCCAAACTGGTTCATTATAAACACTGGAAAAGTGAATGGATAATCAAAGAAAAATGGCCAACTTAAGACTCAAACAAGGGATCAAGGGATTCAGTTTTTATTTGATAGGGCAATATAAGCTAAAAGTGGGCTAAAACAAAAACGGCCTATGATCCTTTCCTAACCAACTATCCTAAAACCTATGTAAATACTAACCGGGCAAGTTCTAGATCCTCTATGCAGTATTGACCTAAGTAAAAATCCTCACTCACTCATGGTGCAAGTATGCATGTATTCTACCTATTTGGTTCATGCACAACTAAGCTATAATTACACATGCTAATCTACTAAATTCCATTAAGAAATCCACAAAATTCATGCTTTGCAGTCAACATACACAGCTAACACCAATTTTTTTAATAAAAAAGGGTCATTTTTCAACAACTTCAAAAACAAGTGCATTTATTGGCTGTAAAGTACTCCTAAGCTACCCTTAGTTAACCAAAACGCAAAATCCTAAATATGCTGGTTCACTAGATAGCATGTCCAAGGAAAAAGAAACATGACAACAAAAATATAATAACCTAAAAACCCTAAGATCGGACCCCGAAGTTGAAACGGAGAAAAACAAAATTTTCTGCACCAAGTCACTAGACGAGTCGTCCAGTGACCCATCAAGAAAACCACTAGTCGTTAAGTGACTCGTGGGGAGGGTTAAGCCATTCTAAGCCTATTCTAATTCATGCATGAAATCTTAAAGGTCTAAGGAGTGTTCAAGCCTAGCTTCTTCAAAGTTCTTCCTCAATTCTCATTGGGCAATCAAGGAAGTTGTGAAATCAGATCCCTTCAGGTACGTAAGTCTATGAGTGGGTGCAATAGTCCACACCCATGCCCAATCCTCTCTCAATTCATGAAAAATTTTGATTGATGAATCTATGGGTGTTTTGCCAATGTGTAAATTCTCTAAGTTTCAATCACGGGTGTGATCTAAGCATGTTTTAAATGTTGAATTATGATAAATGGACAGATTTTATAATGTTTTAAATTATAAATTATGTTTTCAAGTTTTCTAAATTATGATGCCCATCCATGAAAGTCCATGAAGGTTGAGATCTATGAAGTATGTGTTCAAGTATGATCAGATGTGTATAAAGAAAGTATGATTTCAAAATACCCATGTCTATGTTCATGTTTTCAAATGATCAAGTCTATGTCAAGCATGTCTAAGTATTTGGAAGGCCCATATGATCAAGTATGTTTTATGATTTCATGAATTAGCTTACCACATGACTTTGGAGTCTAGACTCCCACTATTTTCAGCTTGTGGTATGGTTTGAGCCAAGACTCCTCATGTTATGATTTCAGATTTATGTATATATGTTATGAGTCATCTTCGTCGCTAGACAATGGTTCAGCTTCGTTGAAAAACAATGGAGAGAATATGCATGTTTTTGGAGTAATGTCTAGCATCGAATAGGCTAAGGGTCAGTCAACCCTGTGCCTCAGAACTACGCGCCAATATAGGTGTACATATATACTTTGGGACCTCCCTTGGAGCTTCCCCTGCCCCTAAGGGGCCTTGAGCTTGATATCGATATCATGGTAGCATCCATAGCCTTGGCAAAGCTTTGGACGGCTCTGCCCACTTGAGTGTGATAGTCGGGACCATGTAAGCTCTATTGTGGTAATGTCTGTTATATGATGAATCTCCCACTATTCCTCATGTTTTCAGTTATGCATGTTCATCAGTCATGATATTATGTTTTCAGCAGGTTTGACCCAATGTTCAGTTTTACTTATGATTTTAAATTTTTAGCTTTAGGTCACATGATTTAGTTATGATATTCAGTTATGTTCAGATCATGATTTCAAAAAATAGCATGCAAGCCCTACTCTCAGAATCTTATCTTGATTATGTTTTGTAATATGCATGATTTATGATTTTACTTACTTAGCGGTTTTACTTATCTTGCATACTCGGTACACTCCATGTACTGACCGCATAATCTATACTGTATCATTTTATGATACAGGCTCCGATATCTAGACTCAGTCCCACTGCTAGCTAGATTCCCAACATTAGTAGTTCCCCATCAGAGTTTGTGAGTCCTTATCTTTCGAGGGCCTTTCTTATCAGATATGTTTCGTATTTTCAATTTTCAAACTATAGTGAGTTAGTTGGGGTCTTTTCCTATTAACTCGTTAGTATTAGAGGCTTTTCGGACATAGTTGTATTCAGTTTTAGACTTATGTATGTATTTCAGATGTTATATTATATTCAAACTTCCGCTATGTTATTTAACATGATCTTCTGCTTACCTATGTTTGAGTTAGATGTTATGTTCATGCCATGGTTCGATTTGGAGCCTCTCGAGGTTCCTTGTCCTGTGTCTCAATTCGGCCTATGTTTGGGTCATGACAAACTTGGTATTAGAGCATTAGGTTTTGAAGTGTCCTAGGGTGTCTGAAAGCATGTCATGACCCGAGCCTACACCCTGGACGTAACACAGTATTTGAAGTCACAAGTGACCCCAAGTCAACCCTTAGTCTATCATACACTGGTATTCTGAGTAAACATGCACAACGGAAATTTGAAATAATACATAATAGCATTTATGAAAATTAAAGACTGAACATAGAGATTTTAAATATCTAAAAGTTGAAATCAAATCTGGTCTAAAAGCCATATAATTGAGGAGTTGCTGAGACAAGTCTCCAGCTAACTCTAAGTCTAACTGAAAATAATAATAGTAATGAAAACATGAAGTGAATGAAATAACACCCTCAGAATATGAGGACTCACACTGCTGCTACTGATAGAGAGATCCGAATGAGGTCGGCTAACGGCGCTGGGTCTGAGAACCTGCGGCTATATCATGAAACGTTACAACATAAAGGTATGCGTCAGTACTTTGAATGTACTGAGTAAGTGAGAGATATAAATAGTATGAAAGAACTAGTAACTAAACTAAAATGACATGAAATGACCAACTGAAAATACTGATAACTAATACAACCGGAATATAGCTAATATGGTCAATAATGACCCTAGCTGATGGTCATAAACATGCCTTAGGTTTGAAATACTAAGTCTGAGAGACCACACTGAACTGATCTGAATTGAACTGAACTGTCAACACTGAGACTGAACTGAACTGACTAGTGGGAGAGTCTATAACCGACATTTAACCATGTGAGCTAGACGTGGAGTCCGATGTATACACCCCACCGGTAGGACCCAATATGCCTTGCCAGGGTATAAAGGCATGAACTGGGTGATCACAAAATTTTGGGGCCAACCAGGCAAAGTAATACTGTAGCCTATGCTGGCAACGTAGTTTTAGGAACCTGGGTGCGCTGAAACCCCTGCCCTCTCGGTGTTAAGTCCTACTCCCACTAGAAACCTATACTGAACTGTTATGCTGATAGCTTAAAACTGGGTCCAAAACTAGTCAGGGACACATAACTGAAAGTACCCTAAGAGTCTTAGCGGACCTAATTCTGAAACTGGGTTCTAGACTGGTCAGAGCTGCTTATCTGGAAGGGTCGTAACCGTCTAAGAAAAAACTGTAAACTGAACTAGGGTCCTGGGGCTGGTCAGAGCTATATATCTAAAATGTCATGATTGCCTAATGGACCAAAACTAGATTCTGAGTTTGATTCTGATGACTGGGAGGCACCATTGACACCTCGGGAAAAGACTGGAGTCAAACTGATCAGTTGACACTTTCTGAATAGTGCTGAAAAAGTTCTACCTTCTAACTGAATGAAACTACTAAGCAACTAATAGAGAACAAAACTCATTCCAACAACACGGGAATTTTATAATATGTCGAAGTTTCAAGAATTTAGAAAGGTTTCATCCAACAAGGGTAAAATCATTCTCCTCAATGGAATAATTGCTCACATATTTATATAGTAAGAATTTCTAGGATATTCAGCCCAAAACATACTTGCAAAATAGACAAAAAATAATACGCAATAATCTTTACACGAAAACTTAGGGTTGTAAATCATCTTGGCAAGAACAACAATAATTTATTTAAGAATTGATGAAGATCATATGAATAATAAACATGTATAATAACCCAATTGAAATTAACAAAAACCAACATGAAAATCTCTTCATATTTGAAAATCTCAGGGCTAAACTGATAGGGAAATTATGGGAGGATTTTGGGGGACACAAGGGAAGGAAAATTCCCTTGTTGAATTCCCACATACCTGACTAAAATCCTTCCGGAGAAGAAGCTTGAGCTGCTGCAAGAGATGAGAAACCCTAGTCTTTCTTGGAGGGTTCTTGACAGGAGAACTTTTGATGTTTCTTAGAACTGAGAGTGGGGAATGAGGAATGAACCATTTCCCCCCACTAAAACGGCTGAAATTATTACTAAAACGATGTAGCTTAAGGCTTGGGAGAGTAGAAAATTATTAAATAGCCCTTAAAAAATTGCAGGGAAAAACTACCCGGTGACCCTAACGGTGACCTGATGGGGTCGTGGTGGCTGACCACGACTCGTGGTCACTCCCGTTAGGTACACTACCTGGAAACCTCAGTAAGTCACCACGAGGGACCTAACGAGTCATGGTCAATACCCACGACTCATGGTTACCAGTTGTGGACCACATTGTCTCATTCTAGAGATTTAATGCTGTGTCCCGTCATGAGTCACCTAACAAGTTGTTGGCACAAATGACGACTCGTTGCCCCAACCTGTTAAGTACACTGGTTAATTAAATATATTCCTAACTCAATAAGTCACCACGAGGGACCTAACGAGTCATGGTCAATGCCCACAACTCGTGGTTACCAGTCGTGGACCACATTGTCTCATTCTAGAGATTTAATGCTAAGTCCCGTCATGAGGCACCTAACAAGTTGTTGGCACAAATGACGACTCATTGCCCCAACTTGTTAAGTACACTGGTCAATTAAATATATTCCTAACTCTGGCCTGACCACGAGTGACCTGGCGGGTCGTGGTCAGTGACCATTATTTGTGAAGTCCCTCGTTAGGTACACTATCTCCCCTCTTTAAATTAATAAGCCTCCTTCTTACGGCTCACCTAATGAGTTGTGAGGTCACTTAACGATTCGTTAGGTGGGTCGTCCTGCAGTTTTCTGCAGTTGTTCCAGATTTCTTATTTTAAGTCCCAAAATCAGATTTTGAGTTTCCGGGACATTACAATATCTCCCCCTTGTAAACATTCGTCCTCGAATGTTAGAAAACACACATGAAGTAGAAAAATAACAATCAAACTTTCCAAATACTGCTCATTTAACTCTAAAACTATCGGAATGACTAGCTCCATTTCAGAATACATAACTGAACTGAATTTACTTTTCATACATACACCCAAAGTTGTAAAAGAAACTTATACACAAGGATTGAATTCAAGAACTAGATTAGGTCCTAACGCAAAATTAACATTTCAAGATACAACAGTCGGTAGAGAACAAGTGCGGGTATTTGTCCATCATATCCGCTTTGGCCTCCCACGTAGCTCCCTCCACCTGCTGATTTCACCATAAAACCTTGACTAAAGCTATTTCCTTATTCCTCAGCTTACGAACCTGACGGTCAAGGATCTGGACTAGTACCTCCTCATATGAGAGACTATCCTTTATTCCCACGCTGTCCAATAGCACAACTGAGGTTGGATCTCCGATGAACTTCTTCAGAAGTGACACATGGAAAACTAGATGTACAGCTTCTAGTTCTAAAGGTAACTCCAGCTCATAGGCTACACTACCGATACGCCTCAAAATTCTATAAGGTCCCACATACCTCGGACTGAGCTTCCCCTTCTTTCCAAACCTCATCACCCCTTTCATGGGCGAAATTTTTAGGTATACCCAGTTATCAACTGCAAACTCCAACTCTCTTCTCCGCATATCGGCATAAGATTTCTGGTGGCTCTGAGCGGTTTTCAACCCTTCTCGGATGAGCTAAACTTTCTGCATTGCCTCATGAACCGAGTCAGGCCCTATCAATGTAGCCTCACCAACTTCAAACCACCCTATAGGAGATCTACATCTCCTACCATACAATTCTTCAAATGGGGCCATCTAGATACTAGAATGGTAGCTGTTGTTGTACGCAAACTTGATATGAGGCAAGTGGTCATTCCAATTACCCTTAAAATCGATCACACACACTCTTAGCATATCTTTTAGGGTTTGAATGGTCCATTCGGCTTGCCCGTCGGTTTGTGGGTGAAAAGCGGTGCTGAGTGCCTAGTCCCTTATGAAAGGACTTCCAGAAGTGTGAGGTGAACTGCGTTCCCCTGTCTGAAATGATAGCCAAAGGCACCCAATGGAGTCTGACTAACTCTTGGATGTAAAGTTTGGCATAGTCCCTAGTTGAGTCTGTGGTTTTAATAAGGAGTAAATGAGCTGACTTAGTCATCCGATCTACTATCACCCAGATTGAGTCATGCTGCCGGTGAGTCTGAGGTAGATCCATAATGAAATCCATATTCACTTCTTCCCACTTCCACATGGGTATACTGGTATCTTAGGTCATGCCTCCTGGCCTTTGATGCTCTGCTGGCAGTTGGCTACGAATTCAGCAAAGTCTCTTTTCATGCCATTCCACCAGTAAATATCCCGCAAATCATGGTACATTTTGGTAGTACCGGGGTGAATGGTGTATCTCGAGCTGTGTGCCTCAGCCAGTATCTACTGTCGCAACTCACCAATATTCGTATACATAATCTTCCCTGGCAACGGAGTACACCATCTCCCCCTTTGGAGAAAGTCTCAACATCCTTTATGAGAACTGCTTCTTTAAGTTTAAGTAGGACTGTGTCTTCATCTTGTCTAGACTTAACTTCAACTACTAAGGATGAATCTGACTCACTTTGCATTACCACACCACCTTCAGTTGAATCCACCAACTGCACCCCTAATTGGGCTAGTCTTTGAACATCCCTTATTAACTCCTTTTTGTCTTCCTCAATATGAGTCATACTCCCCATACACCGTCTGCTTAGGGCATTAGCCACCACATTGGCTTTTCCCGGGTGGTACAGTACACTCAGGTCATAGTCTTTTAGAAACTTCAACCACTTTCTCTGGGGCAGATTTAGATCCTTCTGACTCAGCATGTACTGAAGACTCTTATGATCCGTAAATACATCTACATGAGCTCCATATAAGTAATGCATCCATATTTTTAGCGCAAACACCACCACTGCCAACTCCAAGTCCTGAGTTGGATAATTATGCTCATGAACCTTGAGCTGTCTGGAGGCGTAAGCTATCACTTTGCCCCGCTGCATCATAACACAACCGAGTCCAACCCTGGAAGCGTCACAATAAACAACCAATCCATCTGTTCCTTCTGGCAAGGTCAGAACTGGAGCAGTAGTGAGTCAAGTCTTCAACTCTTGGAAAATCTTCCCACACTCGTTCGACCACTGAAATTTCACCTTCTTATATGTTTACTTAGTCAGAGGAGATGCTATGGAGGAGAAACCCTCCACAAACCATCTGTAATAACCCGCTAAGCCCAGGAAACTCCTGATTTCAGTAGGAGAGGTAGGTATGGGCCTATCCTTCACTGCTGCTATCTTATGAGGGTCTACTTGTATTCCTTCACCCGAGACCACATGACCTAAGAAAGTCACGGACTTTAACCAAAATTCATACTTGCTGAACTTGGCGAATAACTGGCGGTCCTGAGTGTCTGTAATGCTAATCTTAGGTGATTGGCAAGCTCTTCCTCATTTCTGGAGTATACTAGAATGTCGTCGATAAATACAATGATGAACATATCCAGATACTGCTTGAAGACTCTGTTCATTAAATCCATGAAAGCTGCTGGGGATTTTGTTAACCCAAAGGACATCACGACAAACTCGTAGTGACCATACCAAGTTTTGAATGCTGTTTTCGGTATGTCACACTCCATAACCCTTAGCTGATGGTACCCTGACCTGAGATCGATATTGGAGAAACAACTATCTCCCTGAAGTTTGGTCAAACAGATCGTCAATTCTGGGTAGAGGGTACTTGTTCTTAACTGTGACCTTGTTCAGCTGACGGTAATTTATGCACATTCTAAGGGTACCGTCTTTCTTACGCGCAAATAACACTGGAGCACCCCAGGGAGAGATGATAGGTCTGATAAAACCCTTATCAAGAAGATCCTTTAACTGCTCCCTCAGCTCCTTAAGCTCAGCTAGAGCCATTTTTTAAGGAGGGATGGAGATGGCTGAGTGCTTGGGAGGATATCTATTCTGAAGTCTATTTCCCATTCAGGGGGAACTCCGGGAAGATCCTCAGGAAAAACATCTGGGAACTCACTGGCTACTGGAACTGACTGGATGGTTGGTGCCTCAGAGTTGGAATCCTTGACCCGAACCAGATGATATATACATCCTTTGGAGATGAGTTTCTGGGCCTTAAGGTAGGAAATAAACCTACCCTTAGGCACTGAACTGCTGCCTGTCTATTCTAACACTGGCTCATTGGGAAACTGAAACTTGACAACTCTAGTTCGGCAATCGACTGAGGCAAAGCAGGAGTGTAACCAATCCATGACGAGAATAAGGTCAAAGTCAACCATGTCTAACTATACAATATCATCTAGAATAACTTTACTCAGGACTGAGACTGGACAACTTCTATACACCCGACTGCCTCTAACTGACTCGCCAACTGGGGTGGAGACTGAGAATGGTTCTGAGAGGACCTCTGGACTGATGTTGAACTAGAATGATATATAGGGAGTCATGAACGAAATAGTGGCTCCTAGATCTAGGAGGGCGTACATGTATAGGTGAAAGAGACATAACATACCCGTAACTACGTTAGGTGAGCTTTCCTGATCCTGACGGGAAGACAGAGCATAGAAATGATTTTGGCGTTGATCGTCATCTGTACCTGGAGTGTTGTCTTGCTAAGCTGGTCGTCCTTCTGAAACTGATGATGTGGTAGATTTTGATCTCCCCCACTCTACTGATGGGAACTCCTTAAGTCGGTGTCCAAGCTATCCACACCCAAAACAACCCTCACGTCCCTGAAGGCATTCTCCCGGGTGGTTCCTACCACTCTTGGGGCATGCTGGATACCTATTCCTGGTATTGTGAGTCTAAGACTGAGTGCCAGATGATCCACCCCTCTGATCCTGGCGGGACCGAAAGGTTGGGGCGCTGGCTGAACTAGGTGTTGGGGTTCTCTACTGTTGTTGCTGCTGTGGGCGGCTACCACCGCTAGACCTTTGATGTCTGAAATCTGAATGGACAGTCCTTTCCCTTTTGTTTTTTTGCTCCATATCCTTCAGCTTTTCAGCCTCAGTCTGTTGGGCATAGACAATCAAGCTAGAAAGGTCCATTTCCTTAATGAGCATCGCGATCCTACACTCCTTGAGGACCGATTTGACTCTTCATTTACAAACTTTAGCACGCAAGCCCTTGGATTGGCTACCATCTCTAGAGCATACTTAGACAGCCTAGTAAACTCCAGAGCATACTCCTCTACAGTTCTATTGCCCTGTCTCAAATTCATAAACTACGCCATCTTTGCCTCTCTCAGCTCCCAAGGGAAAAATCTGTCCAAGAAAGCTGTGTGGAATTCTTCCCACTCCATTGGTCCTTCTCCCACTAACCGTCCTTCCTTCCACTGGTCACGCCATACTTGGGATATCCTTTTCAGCTAGTAGGAAGCCAAGTCGAAACTCTCTGCGAGATTGACACGCATAATTTGGGTGATCTTTTTAATATCTTCTACAAACCCTTGTGGGTCCTCTCCCATCTTGTTCCATGAAAATGTGGAGGGTTCATCCGGGTGAAGTCCGCACCCTGGCAGCTGCTGCAGACCCATTGATATTCATCGGCACCACTTGCTGGTTCACCTAGTTGGTGTTGTTTGGGCCAGTAATTGAATGGCCGCCTTGAATTCGACGGTAGACATCGAATCATCTTGAGGATTTGTCGGGGATGGTGGGGAAGGTCTATTGACATTACCGACCCTTCTTCCATTATCGTGTTTGGGAGGCATGGCTCACTGAAATGAAACAAAGCATAAACTAGAAAGGAATTTCTAGAATTGAACTTTAACGCACGATAAAAAGTATGAACAAAAGAGAGTTTTCCTAATAACATCTCATAGCCTCCTCGTCATAAGTGTGGCGCGCTTCACACCCATGAAAAGGACTCTACTCGAAGTGACTTTTAGAATTTATGAGGATACTCTGAACCTAGGGCTCTGATACCAAGTTGTCATGACCCAAGCCTACACCCTGAACATAACACAGTACTTGAAGTCACAAGTGACCCCAAGTCGACCCTTGGTCTATCATACACTAGTATTTTGAGTAAACATGCACAACAAAAATTTGAAATAATACATAATAGCATTATGAAAATTAAAGACTGAACATAGAGATTTTAAATATCTGAAAGTCTGAAATCAAATATAGTTTGAAAGCCATCTAACTGAGGAGTTGCTGAGACAATCCCCCAGCTAACTCTAAGTCTAACTGAAAATAATAATAATGAAAACATGAAATGAATGAAATATCGCCCTCAGAATATGAGGACTCACACTGCTGCTGCTGATAGAGAGATCTGAACGATGTCGGCTAACGGCGGCGGGTCTGAGAACCTACGGCTGTATCATGAAACGATACAACATACAGGTATTCGTCAATACTTTGAATATACTGAGTAAGTGAGAGATGTAAATTGTATGAAAAAACTAGTAACTAAACGGAAATGATATGAAATGAACAACTGAAAATACTGATAACTGATACAATTGGAATATAGCTAATATGGTCAATAATGACGCTAGCTGATGGTCATAAACATGCCCTAAGTTTGAAATACTGAGTCTGAGAGATCACACTGAACTGATCTGAACTGAACTAAATTGTCAACACTGAGACTAAACTGAACTGACTAGTGGGAGAGTCTATAACCGACATTTAACCATGTGAGCTAGACGTGGAGTCCGATGTATACACCCCACTGATAGGACCCAATATACCTTGTCAGGGTATAAAGGCATGAACTAGGTAATCATGAAGTCTGGGGTCCAAGTAATACTGTAGCCTATGCTGGCAACGTAGTTCTGGAAACCTGGGTGCGCTGAAACCCCAGCCCTCTCGGTGCTAAGTCCTACAACCACTGGAAACCTTTACTGAATTGTTAAGCTGATAGCTTGAAGCGGGGCTCCAAGACTAGTCAGGGACATATAACTGAAAGTATCCTGACAGTCTTATCAGAACTGATTCTGAAACTGGGTTCTAGACTAGTTAGAGCTACTTATCTGAAAGCGTCGTAACCGTCTAAGAACAAATTGTAAACTGAACTAGGGTTTTGGGGCTGGTCAGAGCTATACATCTAAAATGTCATGATCGCTTAATGGACCAAAACTAGATTCTGAGTTTAATTCTGATGACTGGGAGGCACCATGACACCTCGGGAAAAGACTGGAGTCAAACTGATCAGTTGACACTTTCTGAATAGTGCTGAAGAGGTTCTACATTCTAACTGAATGAAACTACTAAGCAGCTAATAGAGAGCACAACTCATTCCAACAACACGGGAATTTCATAATATGTCAAAGCTTCAAGAATTTAAAGGGGTTTCATCCAACAAGGGTAAAATCATTCTCCTCAATGGAATAATTTCTCACATATTTATATAATAAGAATTTCTAGGATATTCAGCCCAAAACATACTTTGCAAAATAGACAGAATATAATACGCAATAATCTTTACACAAAACTTAGGGTTGTAAATCATCTTGGCAAGAACAACAACAATTTATTTAAGAATTGATGAAGATCATATGAATAATAAACATGTATAATAACCCAATTGAAATTAACAAAAACCAACATGAAAATCTCCTCATATTCGAAAATCTCAGGGCTAAACTGGTAGGGAAATTATGGGAGGATTTTGGGGGACACAAGGGAAGGAAAATTCCCTTGTTGAATTCCCACATACCTGACTAAAATCCTTCCGGAGAAGAAGCTTGAGCTGCTGCAAGTGATGAGAAACCCTAGTCTTTCTTGGAGGGTTCTTGAGAGGAGAACTTTGGATGTTTCTTAGAACTGAGAGTGGGGTATGAGGAATGAACCATTTTCCCCCACTAAAACGGCTGAAATTATTACTAAAACAACGTAGTTTAAAGCTTGGGAGAGTAGAAAATTACTAAATAGCCCTTAAAAAATTGCTGAAAAAAATTGCTTGGTGACCCTAATGGGTGACCTGATGGGTCGTGGTGGCTGATCACGACTCGTGGTCACTCCCGTTAGGTAATTTCCTGGAAACCTCAGTAGGTCACCACGAGGAACCTAACAAGTCATGGTCAATGCTCACGACTCGTGGTCACCAGTCGTGGACCACACACCGTCACGAGTCACCTAACGAGTCATTGGCATAGATGATGACTCGTTGCCCCAAATCGTTAAGTACACTGGTCAACTAAATATATTCCCAATTAATGCTTGACCACGAGTGACCTAACGAATCAGGGTCAGTGACCACGATTCGTGCAGTCCCTTGTTGGGTACATTGCCTCCCCTCTTTAAATTACTAAGCCTCCTTCTTATAGCTCACCTAACAAGTCGTGAGGTCACTTAACGACTCGTTAGGTGGGTCATCCTAAAGTTTTCTACAACTATTCCAGATTTCCTATTTTAAGTCCCGGAATTAGATTTTGAGTTTTCGGGGCATTACAAAGCCGCATTAAGTAGATTCTTTTTCATGGGTGTGAAGTGCGCCACACTTATGACGAAGAGGATATGAGACGTTTAGAAAATGTTTCCTTCTTTCATGATTTAAGTCATGTGATGAAATGTCTCTTTATCCTTCTAACTCATGCTATATGCGTTTGCAGAATCAGGCCTCCTTGCAGAGTTAATGGCAGAAGAAACAGAAATGGAAATGGCTATGAGAATGGTAATGGAGATGGGCACCAGCAGGCCCCACCAGCCTATGAGGAGTATGTACCTGAGTCGGTTGCCCATGCTGAGTTCAGTGCAGCTGTAACACCCTAAAACTTTCCTAGACCAGACTCAGACATTTCAAGAAAGTCCAAAAGAAAAACCAGAAACTTTATTGTAGGACGACCCAGACAACGAGCCGTGGGAAGCTCCAATGGGTCGTTGTCTGAGTCATTCTTAGTGTAGCAGTTTTCCTTCAGGGGAAACAATGAGGCATAGGACGACTCGTTGGTTGAACCAATGAGTCGTCCCATCGTCCGTTAGATCTCAAGTTCAGAATCCTAGCGGACCCTTCCCTGAGGAAACAAGAGGAACCAATGGCTTGTGGTTCCTACCAACGAGCTGTTGATACCACTCATCGCCCAGTCCCTAGCCCTTGCAGTGTGGACCACAAGTCGATGAAAGGATCCATTGTTCTACCAAAGAGTCGTTGTGTTGATCGTTGCCTTAAGGCCTAGTTTTCCTACCAGTACTAAGGTGATGTACCAACGACCCATCCATTTTTCAAATCGATCGTGGTACCCTCCCGTGGTTTATTTATAGTGGACATGGTTTTTGGACCCAGAACCAATGGTGAGTCCAACGGGTTGTGGGTCCGACGAACAATCCATTTTGAGGCCCATCGTTTAGTGTCGGCCAGTTTTCAGTTCCTTCTTCTAGGGGTATGTTGGTAATTTCCCACCTTTTTAATATTGAAACCCCATCGTTTTGGGCTCCTTTAGAAGGGAGTTAAAGGGGTAGAGTGACCTTTTCCCCTTCATTTCACTCTTCTTCACTCAAGCCTAAGTGTAGAACAAACAAAAAGTTCAGAGCAGAAGCTAGGGCAGACGTTGTCTTCTCAGAATTTTCTCAGGGATTTTCTCCAGAAATTCTTAGCCAGGTAAGTGGGAATTCAACAAGGGAATAGTTCTTCCCTTGTGTCCCCAAAATCCTTCTTTATTTTCTCTATCAGTTCTAGCCGTGAGACTTTAAAAGGTGATGAAATTATCTGTCAGACCTCGTTTAAATCATGTGGAATATCTTTCATGTTAAATGTTGATGTTTACCCACCAGTTTGTGACTATGTTGTTGCTTGTTCCTGTAACATGAAATCTAGCCCTAGTATTGAATACAAAAAAACTAGGACCTTGCAATAGCGTTTACATATCGAAATTTTTCTTGATTCTATCAGTGTTGGGGACTCCCATGTGGTTAATTGTATTGAAAATCAGTCAGACTACTGTAAGTTCAGTTTCAGTCAAAATGTTAGAATGTCCAGTGTTAGTCAGAAATGTCAGCTGATTAGTTTGACTACAGAAATTTCCAAGGTGTCAGTTGTGCCTCCTAGTTATAAGAAATAGTTTCAGTATAAGTTTTACTATTTCTTTAGGCGGTCATGACACTTTCAGATAAGAAGCTTTAACCAGCCTTAGGACCCCAGCTTCAAATTACAGTTTGTTTTTTAGACAGTACGACGCTTCCAGAGAAGTAGCTTTGACCAGTCTTAGAATCCAGTTACAGAATTCGATTCGATAGGACTCTCAGGGTGCTTCCAGATAGGAATTCCTGACTAGTCTTGGGCCCCAGTTTTGAGCTATTAGCTTAGTATTCAGTCTAGGACTATCCAGTGGGAGTAGAACTTAGCACAGAGAGGATCGGGGTTCCAACGTACCCAGGTTCCCAGTACTATGTTGCCCCCTTAGGTTATAGTTTATTGGCCTTATGGCACCAGACTTGTGATCACCCAGTTCATGCCCTTATACCCTGGAAAGGTATATTGGGTCCTACAGATGGGGTGTATATATTGGACTCTACATCTAGCTCACATGGTTATATGTTGGTTATAGACTCTCCCACTAGTCAGCTCAGTTTAGTCTCAGATTAGTCAGTTCAGTGTAGTTCAGTATCTTAGATTTAGGGCATGTCCTTGACCATTAGACAGGGTCTTTCAGACCATCTCAACTTACTACAGTTATTCAGTTTCAGCAGTTCAGTTGATCATTGCATGTTTTTTCAGTTCAGTTATTTCATTTCTTGTGTATGGTTTCTCTCACTTACTCAATACATTCAAAGTACTAACGTATACTTTTTATGTTGTCTCATTTTATGATACAGCTGCAGGATCTCAGTCTCAGCCTCGCTAGCCGATCGCTCTCAGAAGACTCCAACTGTACTATTGGTGAGTCCTCATCTTTCGAGGACGAAGATCATTTATTTCAGCTTTATTTTCTTTTATTTAAACTTGGAGTTAGCTGGGGGCTTGTCCCAGCAACTCATCAATTGTAGTGGCTTTTAGACTCAGACTTGGTTCCTTAGACTTGCAATTTTGTTCAAATGTTTTCAAACATTATGAATCAGCTTTATTCTCATAAATGTTTATATTTTACTTAAAAGCTTCCGCTATATGTATACGTTTACTCAGAATGCTAGTGTATGATAGACCAGGGGTTGACTTGGGGTTACTTATAACTCCAAGTACCGTGTTCTATGCAGGGTGTAGACTCGGTGCATGAAAAACTTGGTATCAAAACCCTAGTTTTAGAGTATCCTCGAATGTCTAAAAGCCGCATCAAGTAGAGTCCCTTTTATGGGTGTGAGATGTTATTAGGAAAATTCCCTTTTATTCATACTCTTTATCGTGCGTTGAAATTCAGTTCCAGAATCATTCTCCTAACTCGTGCTCTATTTCGTTTCATTGAATTATGCCTCTACGATGTGGTAATGGAAGAAGGGCCGATAACACACACCTACCTGCCCCACCAACTCCAGCAGTCCCTCAAGACGACTCAGTGTCCACTACAGAGTTCAAGGCGGCTATTCAGCTGCTCGCTCAGAAAGTTACCAACTAGGTGAACCAGCAGGTGGTTTCGATCAACAACAATGGGTCTGTAGTAGCTGCCTGAGTGCAGGATTTCAGTCGGATGAACCCTCCAGATATTCACGGATCTAAGGTGGGAGAGGACCTACAGGAGTTTATGGACAAGATTAGAAAGATCACTCGGATTATGGGTGTCAGCTCCTCGGAGAGTGATGACTTGGCTGCGTACCAGCTAAAAGGGGTAGCCCAGATCTGGTAAGACCAATGGAAGGAGGGGAGGCCAGCGGGAGCAGGACCGATGGAATGGGAGGAGTTCACTATAGCCTTCCTGGATAGATTCTTCCCTCGAGAGCTCAGGGAGGCCAAGGTGGCAGAATTCATGAACCTGAAGTAGGGAAACAGAACAGTAGAAGAATATGCTCTGGAGTTCACCAAGTTGTCTAAGTATGCTCCAGAGATGCTAGCCGAGCCAAGGGCTCGCATCCTGAAGTTTGTGAACGGAGTTTCGAATTTGGTCCTTAAAGAGTGCAGGACAACAATGTTTATCAAATACATCGATCTCTCCAGCCTCATAGTTCATGCCCAACAAATTGAGGTACAAAAATTGAAAGATTTGGAGTGGGCGAACAAAAGGGCGAGAATTAGCTAGTTAGAATTTAGCCATCAAAGATTTGGCAGTAGCAGTCGCCCATAGCAGTAGCATCACTGGGCTCCAGCACCCGGTTTAGCCAGTGCCCTACTTTTTGGTCCCGCAAGGATCGAAGAGGTGGAGCATCTGGCTCTCAGTCCCAGAGCTTCAGTGCCAATAATTGCTATCTAGATTTCCCTAAGTGTGGCAAGAACCACCCAGGAGAGTTTCTTCAGGGTTGAGAGGGATTTTTTGGTTTTGCACAGCTTGGTGTTGCCCCCCAGCGCACACGCAAGCGTACGCGGTCGCACAAGTAATACAATGGCCCTTTTTAAGAGCCGGATGTCAAACCCGCAAGGATTAGACTTAATTCAGCGAATTATCAAGTTCACATGTAAAATTAACGTTCACAAATGTTGATTATAGAAGCAACTAGAGCTAAGCCGGATAATAAGGCAATGCTACACTTTGTAATGGTTCACATATGAAATTATCAATTGTTGTCTCACATAGTTGGAAATGCAATTTTCATGGTCTCTCGAGCCTCTAAACACGACAAACTAGCCTCACAACTACATCATTGAGCGGGGATGTGACATCCTAGTTCGTGGTCAATTCAACTACATGGATGTGGTTTACGAGGTTTGTGCTCTTGATTAGGGACTTTTGTACCTCTAATCATTTAACCTAACTTAGCTTCACAACTACTTCTACGAGTAGTGGAGTTACAATTCTAAGCCGGTATATTGCTATCATCCTGTTTTATCAACCAAGCAAGGCGAGTTAGGTATAATTTCTATCCTAACCGCGAATCCTATCGTAAGATAAGAACTTGCTCCCTACATTCCTATGTTCATTCCCAGGGTTATTCTTTCAAGCTTTTACCTAGCTTAACATGTATGTTTTCATGGTGATCAAGCATAAAAACAACCATAATAAAGAATGTAAGACAAAACAACAATTAACAACTCAAACCAAAACAAATTCATGCATTACAATCATATCCGTAGCCTCAACCCTAGAGGAAGGTTTTTAGCCACTCATGTTCGTACAATAACTTAAAAACATCGTTAAAGTAGAGTACTTACAAGAAAATGTAAAAGAGAATGTAAAATTAGTGAACCCTAGGTGAGTTCTTCACTTCTCCTTTCGCTCCTCTACGGTTTCCAGAAAATATTTCGTGACAAATGATTTTAGAAGCTAAGGGTTTAATTTATAGTAAGTAGGAAGTTTTGAATATTTGGCCTTCCATGGAATGGATCCGTGGTACGGAGGTGAACGCGCCAATTTACCTCCGTGCCACGGAGGTAACGCGGAAGCCCACTGGAAATAGCATTTGAATGTTGCTTGGCTGAGGCATGGCGCGACAGCCGGCGTGGCACGACGCTGATCCTGCGCGATGGCAAGCGTGACACGGCCTGCGGTGGGCAGTAGTGCCTAGCGTGGCATGGATGCTAGCGCATAGGCACCTTGGAGGGATGATCTCGAGCCCATGGCCTTGGTTTGGCACGGCGCTGGGCGCGGCACACGCACAGCGTGGCACGCTGCCTGGCGCGGCCAGCCTTGCCATAGCATGTTTTCTTGCCATCCTTTGCCATTCACTCTCAACTTCATTCCTTCACTTAACCCATCATTATTTAGTCCTTCATATGCATTTTTCACATTCAAAACAAGGACTAATCACGTTGGTTAGTGCATACCCAAATTTACAGAAAATCGCATAAGAATGTAAGTGTATAATTAGACAAACATGACTAAATTAAGCTATAAAATAGCACTTGGGCACGTAATTATGCCCAAGATCACTACCCCACACTTAAATCCTTGTTCGTCCTCAAACAACTCTATTACATCTCATGCATATGAAAGCTCAAACATAGCTAATTGAAGCAAGACAATTCAAGCTACGGCTACAACGATTATTTTTAGATAGCAAGTTAAAAATATTTCATGCACGGTGTAATCATCAAAAGCAAATATGACTATGTTAAGACTTCCTAACCTCAAGAATCGACTCTCAATCTCAACAAACTCATGCAAATCAATTGATCAAGAAACCCGACATGAATTTTATCCTTCATTAAACATGTGCCCTCACAACAAGAGAGTTACCCATTTTTACTCACAAATTTTCAAATTATAACGTGTATGGGTATATGGATAAGAATTAAGCTCACTCTTACAAAGAATTCACATGCTACGTGTATATACCCATAAGCTTTCCCTTAGTATTTTACTCCACTAATTTAAGAATGTTAAAAAGTAAGATCAAGTAGGACTTATCGGGTTGTAATGTAAACTAAGGGCGGGTAGGTACTATTATGGCTAATAACAGTGACTATCTTCCCTAAGCGCTTTTAATACACCACACTCTCCTTAAGAAGTTTCCTCCTCTTACTTCACCTTTATACCTTTCTACTCCCATTTTCCTCTTTTGTTTCCCCATTTTATTAAGCACACTCAAACTGCTAGAAAGGAGTACTTAAGCAATTATTTTCTTTAATCTTCTTTTTCACTCTTTTCTTCTTTTACTCCTTAGTAACTCTTGTTCAATTTTTTTTTAAAAAGTGCACCTCTAGTATTTTCTTTAACTGCCACAACCACTATTTTTCTTCTCATTCCAACTTCTCCCTCCTTAACTTCTTTGCAATTTCACATAAGGACTTAGGAATTTTGGATCAAATTCAAGGCTAATGAAAGAAAAGGATTAAGCTTATGTTGCAGCTATCAAAGAATAGGCTTAAGGCTCAATGGGGCTAACTAGGATAAGACATTCAAGGTAGGTAAAGCGACGGATAAAAATTAGGCTCATTCAAAGAAATGCCTAAATCATCTCCTACAATCGACATCCCTCATTTCATTTTGTATACACACCAGACAAGTTCTAGACACTACACAATAGCATGGAATATTCAAAAACCTTACACTCACATCACATGCTCAATTCAAGACAAATTCAGCAGACTCTTAACTCAGCTAATCACAAGAATTCATAATTAAGCTTTAAGCACATAGAGTCACATTCAAGAGGCTAGGTGTCTCAAGCAGAGTTATAAAACTTCTCACATGCTTCAACACTAACCACACTTGCATCTCACAATCATGTATAGCACATAACAAGAACATCAAGCCATCAATTCGCTACGGGTTCAAAAACCAAAACCTATTGACTAATTTTCCCTCAAGACGGTCATCATCCATCCATCGTCGAGAATAGTCCCTAACTATGACTAAAAACAACTATGTACAGACAAATAAAATTTTTATTCTTCGGTTCAAAGTGCCCCCGTTGGAAAAGAACCGAAAAGAAAAACCAACGGGTGGGGAATCATGCTCAACTCAAAAATTTTCCCTCTAACCAATACCTATCAAGCACTAAATTCACCCAAAATCACTAAGCACAAAATTTTAAAATTTCCCTCACCCCACACTTGAATCATGCTATGTCCCAAAAGCATCTAATTAAAATTCAAAAAGGGTGAGAAATACTCCCTGGGGCCTCTAGGCTTAGGTAACGACATGTTTTTCTTCATTTTTGAACAAGTGGGTATTCGACCCCACACTTTCCCTCTTTCATGCTTCTTAGCTTCCTCCACCAAGGGTACTTAGACTTCCCCTCCATCTGTGCTTAATTCTCCACCAAAAACAACAACAAGATGAAAATAAACAAAATCAACACAGATGAAAAAAATTAAAATTGTACCTGTGGTACCCTTTGGTTGCCTCCCAAGCAGTGCCTAATTTTCCGTCGCGGCACAACATGGACTATCCTTTTCAGGACATCCTCATACCCATGTTCCCTTTTGAGAACCATCTTCTTCTCTTTTTATTTTTTGAGGAAACAACCGCCACTCTGTCCCTCTCTTCCTCCAACTCTTTCTTTAATAGAATCCCTCCATAAGATTCGGGCTGAAAAGTAATCATCTCCTGTGGCCGTGGACCTATGGAATCTGCCACCCCACCCTTAGCCTCTGAAAACACACTGACCTTACAAAGGTCTCTGTAATGTGTGGGTGGGTTAATCTCTTGGTAGACCCAGAAGAGTTCTTCTTCATCATTGACCCTCATTTTCAGGGTCCCTACTCTTACATTAATAATCGCTCCTCCAGTGGCCAAGAATGGCTGTCCCAAGATCAGGGGTACCTTGTCATCCATTTTAAAAATCAATATAATGAAATCAACGGGTTTAATGAACTTACCCACTTTGATGAGAAGGTCCTCGATTATTCCATCTGGTGCCACTCGCGACTTGTCTGCCAGCTGCAACATCAATCGTGTTGGTCTCGGTTGACCCAACCCCAAGGTGTTAAACAAAGATAGGGGCATTAGATTAACTACTGCCCCTAAATCACATAGAGCTCTTATCACCTCAGCTTTACCAATTTGTATGGGGAGGGTAAAACTCCCTGGGTCTTTGAGCTTTTTAGGTATCTTGCTCATTACCCTGTGGCTGCACTCCTCAGTTAGTGCTACTGTCTGAACATCCACCAATCTGACTTTGTTGGCCACCACATCTTTCAAGTACTTAGCATAATTGGGCATTCCCTGCAAAACATCAAGCAAAGGCAAATTTATGTGAAGTTCTTTGAAAATATCAAAGAACTTTCTAAAGCATTCCTCCTCCTTGCTCTTTTTGAGTCTTTGCGGAAATGGTGGTGGTCTCTGTGCTGGCTGCAATGATGATCGTGCATTTTGTTTCACAACGCTCTGATTCTCTCCCTTGTCAGTAGATGGTCCCTTTCCAACCAACTCCAGATGCACCTCATTTCTCCTCTCTTTCGGTGGTGCATCAGCTAATTGCCTGCCACTCCTCAGACTGATGGCGTTGACCTGTCGGAGGTTTGTGTCTGTGTCAATGGTTAATCTTCCCTACGGTCTAGTGTGGTGAGCAACTGCTATTTGACCCATCTGCTTCTCTAGATTGCGGGTGGACAACTGCTGATTTTTCAAATCTGATGCCATCCTTGCCTGATTCTCTGCTAATTGGGCCTGTGTCTCCATAATCTTCTGCAACGTCTCCTCAATGTTGCTGCTCAACTGGCCACCATTCTACCTGTTCTACTGTTGATACTGCTGGTAGCTTTGACTTTGATTTCCACCCTAAGAAAAATTCGGGTGGCTCTGCCAATTCTTGTTGTAATTGTTCCCAAAATTCTGATTGTTTCTCTGAACATTCCCAACAAAATTGACCGATTCAAGATTTGCCCCATAGGATTCTACATTGTGCCCATTAGCTGCAGATTTCACACCCACTAGGAGCTTGCTGAACTGCATTTACCTGTCCCTGCTTTTGGTTCATACTCAATTTTTGATGCTGAAATGATGCTAGCTGTGGAGCCAAGGCATTTACACCATTCACCTCTATCAACCCTGCTGTTCTCTTTCCTGCCCCTCTCGATGACTCGTTGTGCCACTCTGGATTTCCCTGAGCAATCCTGTTCAACAAAATGTACAACTATTCATAAGTCTTCTCTAATGCTTGCCCACCCGATGCAGAGTCTAGTAAAAGTTTTGTGTGTGGGTCTAGACTTTCCACAAAAGTATGGGATAGCACTTCATTGGACTTATGATGATGGGGACAGTCTCTCAATAATGACTTGAATCTCTCCCAAGCCAAATACAAGTTCTCCTCCGGCCTCTACTTGAAGCTTAATATTTCACTCATGAGTTTGGCAGTCTTGCCTGAAGGGAAGAATCTGATGAGGAACTTCTTTGCCAAATTGTCCCAAGAAGTTATGGAATTCGGTGGCTTAGATTTTAACCACCTCTTTGCCTCTCCCAACAATGAGAATGGGAAGAGGGTAAGTCGGACATAATCTATGGACACTTCGGTGGGGACAACGTGTCACTAATCTCAAGGAAGTTCTATAAGTGCTGCTGTGGGTCCTCATGAGTCATCCTAGTGAACTGGCCACTAGAATGTAACAGCTGCACCATATTCTGTTTCAATTCAAAGTTCCCTCCAGGTTCCGGTTTGTGGATACTAGAGGTCACATTTGTTGCTAGTGGGATTGCCACTTCGCGTACTGGTCGGGCTGCCATAGTTTCAGGTAACAACTTCACTTGCCCTACTGGTGGGTGTTGTTGTAACCTCTCCTGAAGTCTCTTTATCTTTCGCTCTAGAGCTTCCCTCCTGCGTAAATGAAGTTGACGTTCAGGTTCAAGCAACGGTTCCACTAGCTCTCTATTCCTTGCCAGCTCTGCAAGGACAACCTGTCACCTACAATATATCAGACAAAGACCAAGTTTCTCAACACTTACGTAAATTAAAAATCACACAAAATCAGAAAAATTTACTAAACTTCGCCAGTTCCCCGGCAACGGCGCCACAAACTTGTTGCGCCCCAGCGGACACGCAAGAGTACGCAATTGTACAAGTAATTCAGTGGCCCTTTTTAAGAGTCGAATATCGAACCCACAGGAACTGGACTTAATTCAGCGTATTATCAAGTTCACGTGTAAAATTAACATTCACAAGTGTTGATTATACAAGTTTTCGGTAAATTACAATTAAGTTTTGGAGTTGGTCACAAAACAATCTGGAAACAATATAAGAAGCAACTAGAGCTAAGGCCGGATAATAAGGCAATGCTACACTTTGTAATGGTTCACATATGAAATTATCAATTGTTGTCTCGCATAGTTGGAAATGCAATGTTCATGGTCTCTCGAGCCTCTAAACACGACAAACTAGCCTCACAACTACATCGTTGAGCGGGGATGTGACATCCTAGTTCGTGGGCACTTCAACTACATGGATGTGGTTTACGAGGTTTGCACTCTTGATTAGGGACTTTCTTACCTCTAATCATTTAACCTAACTTAGCTTCACAACTACTTCTATGAGTGGTGGAATGACAATTCTAAGCCAGTATCTTGCTATCATCCCATTTTATCAACCAAGCAAGGCAAGTTAGGTATAATTTCTATCCTAACCGCGAATCCTATTGTAAGATAAGAACTTGCTCCCTACATTCCTATGTTCTTTCCTAGGGTTACTCTTTCAAGCTTTTACCTAGCTTAACATGTATGTTTTCATGGTGATCAAGCATAAAAACAACCATAATAAAGAATGTAAGACAAAACAACAATTAACAACTCAAACCAAAACAAATTCATGCATTACAATCATATCACGTAGCCTCAACCCTAGAGAAAGGGTTTTAGCCACTCATATTCGTACAATAACTTAAAAACATCGTTAAAGTAGAGTACTTTCAAGAAAAGGTAAAAGAGAATGTAAAATTAGTGAACCCTAGGTGAGTTCTTCACTTCTCCCTTCGCTCCTCTACGGTTTCCAGAAAATATTTCATGACAAATGATTTTAGAAGCTAAGGGTTTAATTTATAGTAAATAGGAAATTTGCAATTTTTGGCCTGTCATGGAATGTCTCCATGGCTCGGAGGTGAACGCTCCAATTTGCCTCCGTGCCACGGAGGTAACGCGGAAGCTCACTGGAAATTGCATTTGAATGTTGCTTGGCCGAGGCATGGCGCGACAGGCGGTGTGGCACGACGCTGATCCTACGCGATGGCAAGCGTGAAACGGCCTGCCGCACAGTAGTGCCTAACATGGAACGGACGCTAGCGCAAAGGAACCTTGGAGGGATGATCTCGCGCGCATGGCCTTGGTGTGGCACGGTGCTGGGTGCGGCACACGCACAGTGTGGCACTCTATCTGGTGCGGCCAGCTTTGCCATAGCATGTTTTCTTGCCATCCATTTGCCATTCACTCAACTTTATTACTTCACTTCACCCATCATTATTTAGTCCTTCATATGCATTTTTCACCTACAAAATAAGGACTAATCACGTTGGTTAGTGCATACCCAAATTTACACAAAATCGCATAAGAATGTAAGTGTATAATTAGACAAACATGACTAAATTAGGCTATAAAATAGCACTTGGGCACGTAATTATGCCCAAGATCACTTGGTCATCGACTTAAGGAATGCCCGTCAGCAGGACAGGGAAGGTCACAATCCACTATTTTAGCAGCTCTAGCAGGCTGACCAGCTCAGCAGATCGACCAGCTCAGCAGGCCAACACTTCAGGTACGGATGACGGTCAGCGCCAAAACCATTTTTATGCATTGTCTTCTCGTTAGGATTAAGAGAGTTCACCTAATGTGGTCACGGGTATGTTACACCTTTTTCATCTAGACATGTATGCCCTACTAGATCCTGGAGCCTCACTTTCATTCGTGACTCTTTATGTAGTGGTACAGTTCGATATCAGTCTAGAGGTCCTCTAAGAACCATTCTCTATTTCCACCCTAGTTAGTGAGTCAGTTAGAGCCAGCCAGGTGTATAAAAACTGTCCAGTCTCAATCTTGAATAAATTCATTCCAGCTGATTTGGTAGAATTATAAATGGTTGAGTTTGACCTCATTCTAGGCATGGATTGGTTACACTCCGGTTATGCTTTAGTCGACTGCAGAACTAGGGTTGTCAAGTTTCACTTCCCTAATGAGCCAGCTTTAGAGTTGACGGGTAGTAGTTCAGTGCCTAAGGGTAGGTTTATTTCCTACCTTAAGGACAGAAAGAATATTTCCAAAAGATGTATTTATCATTTAGTTCTGGTCAAAGATTCCAGCTCTGAGACCGCAACTCTCCTATCAGTCCCAATTGTCAGCGAGTTCCCTGATGTGTTTCCCGAAGATTTTTTCGGAATCCCTCCTGAGCAGGAAATAGACTTAGACCTTCTCCCAAATACTCAGCCCATCTCCATCCCTCCTTATAGAATGGCTCCAGTTGAGCTTAAGGAGTTTATGGAGTAGCTAAAGGACCTTCTTGATAAAGTTTTTATCAGACCCAACATATCTCTCTGGGGTGCTCTAGTATTATTCATGCGAAAGAAAGACGGTACCCTCAGGACGTGCATCAATTACTGTCAGTTGAATAAGGTCACAGTCAAGAACAGGTATCCCCTACCCAGAATTGATGACTTGTTCAACCAACTTTAGGGAGCCCACTATTTCTCCTATATAGATCTCAGGTCGGGGTATCATCAGTTAAGGGTCAAAGAGTGTGACATACCAAAAATAGTTTTTAGGACTCAGTATGGTCACTACGAGTTTGTGGTTATGTCCTTTGGACTCATAAATACCCCTGCAGCCTTTATGGACCTGATGAATAGAGTCTTCAAGCAATATTTGGATATGTTCGTCATTGTATTTATTGACGACATTCTGCTATACTCCAGAAATGAGGAAGAGCACACTAATCACTTAAGGATAGTGCTTCAGACACTCAGAGACTGCTAGTTGTTTGCCAAGTTCAGCAAATGCGAATTCTAGTTGAAATCCGTGACTTTCCTAGGTCATATGGTCTCGGGTGAGGGTATTCAGGTTGATCCTCAGAAGATAGCAGTAGTGAAAGATTGGCCCAAACCTACCTCCCCAACGAAAATTAGAAGTTTCTTGTGTCTAGCTGGTTATTATCGACGCTTTGTGGAAGACTTTTCTTCTATAGCATCCCCTCTGACTAGGCTAACTCAGTAGAAGGTGAAATTCCAATGGTCAGATGCGTGTGAGAAGAATTTCCAGGAGTTAAAAACTCGACTCACTACCGCTCCAGTGTTGACCCTACCGGAAGAATTAGATGGGTTTGTAGTGTATTGCGACGCTTTCAGAGTTGGACTCGGTTGCATTCTGATGCGGTGGGGCAAGGTGGTAGCCTACGCCTCTAGATAGCTCAAGGTTCATGAAAAGAATTTTCCGACTCATGACCTGGAGTTGGCAGCAGTGGTGTTTGCATTGAAAATATGGAGAAATAACCTGTACGGGGCTCACATGGATGTTTTCACCGATCACAAGAGCCTTCAGTATGTGTTCAGTTAGAAGGACTGATCTTGGGCAGGTTTATATGCCCAAGTGATACTCAAACGTATCATTTTTACCTTGTTTGTTGTGCAATGTGTATATAATATCATATATTTGGTAATAAAATGTGAATTTATACTAACCAACATGATTAGCATTTGTTTTGCAGGATAATGTGATTTTTAGGAGCTAAAATGCGTGTTGGAACTATGTCGGAGTTGGACTTGGATGCGAGCGTGGAAAAGACCTTGGATGGCACATTTTACACTGGCTCCGCGATGGAGCCGTGCCACGCTGCCATCGCGGTAGCACACTGCCTGGGCAGGAATTAATTAGGCAATTTCCAGTGTGCCTGCGCGTCAATTCCGTGGCACGGAGATAGGCCTCCGCGATGGCCTCCGAGCCACGTTGAGGCCAATTATTCGGACCCTGCAATTTCCAGAGAGGGTCCGCATCCACGCCGTGTCACGGAGGTAGTGCTCCGCGTTGGCCTCCGTGACACGTTGCTTGTTATTCTGGGAAAAATTTCCCACTAGTATAAATAGCACACTTAGGTTTATTTTTAAGTAGTTTTTTTTAGTTTTGGAGTTTTTAGACTGAGTTCAGAAGTGGAGAGCAGGAACGTGGGTTTGTGGCGGTTGAAGAATAGAAAAGCTAAGAGTTTTCTTCTCTTCCTTTCTTCTTTCCTTCAATTGTATGCATGATTTACACTCATTTTAGGATGATTAATCCAAGAATGAGTGGCTAATTCCCTTCTTTGCTGAGGTCTTGAACTTGTGTAATGAATTTTGGTGATAATTGATATGGTTTCTTCTTCTTCTTGCATGTTGTTCTATTAATTCTTGTGCTTACTACATTATTGATTGGCCACCATTAATGTATATCTAAAAAGTCCAATTCCACTCGAGAGAGCACGAAATTGGAAAGTTGTGAATTAATAGGGTATTGTTCTTAACTTGATTTGGGAAAATTGAGTTTTGATGTGCTTTCTTGATAGAAATATACATGAAAGCCGTATTAGTCAATTTAGGAACCGGAATTGTAGTGCTAGGTCATAAATTGCATTTGACCACAGAAATGTAGACGGATGGTTTATGATTCTAAAGTGAAATTAAATACGAAAGTTTTAATTTCTAGGCAAACGATCTTGGCTAGCAACATGAGGAAGAGGATAACTAAATTATCATGATTATCAAGTTCATTACTCGTTCTTAACCTTGGCATGCGCATATCCATTGTCTAAATTCAAAAGTAAATAGTTGTCATTAATTGTAGTATATAAATAGTTTAGAAACAAAAACTCACTCAACTCTTGGTTGGATTGTTGTTAACATAGTTAGGAATAGAATAGAGATATAGTAAACTAGGCAGTTTTACATATCTAGAGCAGCCTCCTTGGATCGATACTTGGCTACTTAGCCACTTTATTACTTGTTTGACCACGTGCACTTGCGTGTCGGTTGATAATACTTAATAATAACCGAAGCAGACCGCGAACAAGTTTTTGGCGCCGTTGCCGGGGAGGCTAGGCGATTTGTAAAATTTTGTTTAGTGTAAATTTACTGTATTTGTATTTTTATTTTCTTAAGTGTTAACAACTTGGTCTTGGCCTGTACTTTGCAGATTTTTATTTCTGTGAACACTGGCGAGGGACAAGGAGCTGGTGGAATCTTACTTAGAGCCAGAACGTGAATTGCATAGTCAACGTAGAGAAGCTCTTCGGAAGAAGCCGCAGTTGCTTAAACAGTCTATGATGGAGCAACCAAATCCACCAGTTGTGCGGCCAGTGTTAGTGCCCGAGGAAGTAGCAGCCAGGCCGGTTCGCGAGGTGGCAATCCCACACGCTAATAATGTACATTCCAGCATCCGTAAACTAGAGCCTGGAGGGAGATTTGAGTTAAAGCAAAATATGGTGCAACTCTTGCACACTAGCGGGCAGTTTACCGGTCTCCCTCACGAAGATCCGCAACAACATCTCCAGAACTTTTTGGAGATAAGTGACACTTACATACCCGCTGGAGTGTCACCTGATTATGTTCGGCTCACTTTATTTCCATTTTCATTACTCGGTGAAGCCAAGAGGTGGTTAAAAGCTGAACCACCCAACTCTATATCAACGTGGGATGATCTTGCAAGGAAGTTTTTGATCAGATTTTTCCCTTCAGGTAAAACAGCTAAACTTAGAAGTCAGATTCTAAGTTTTAAACAGAGGGAAGGAGAAAATCTTTATCAAGCCTGGGAAAGATTCAAGTCCATGTTCCGGGACTGTCCTCATCATCATCAGTCAAATGAGGTGTTGGTACACACTTTTATTGAGGATTTGGAACCCCACACTAAAATTTTGTTAGACTCAGCAGCTGGAGGGCAAGCGCTGGAGAAGACTTATGAGGAGCTGTACACTTTGCTCAACCGAATTTCACAAGGCAATCCGGAATGGAATGCAGATTCTTCAAGAGGTGGAGCAAGGAAAGCAGCGGGAGTGCTTGAAGTGGATGGATTCACAACTATCGCTGCACAGATAGCTGCTTTGCAATATCAGTTAAACACTCACTTCAGCAATATGAATTTGAACCAGCCTTCAGCCTCAGTCAATGCAGTCCAACAGATGTGGTGTGAAGTGTGTGGTAGTAGTGATCATTCAGCTGAATGCTGTGATGCAAATCTTGATTCTGTCAACTTTGTGGGCAATGCACAGAGGAATCAACAGCAGTTTGGTGGTGGCTACAACTCGAATTGGAGGAATCACCCGAATTTTTCGTGGGGTAGCAACAATCAACAAGGCCAAGGTTCAGGGCAGGGTATGCACAGAAACCAAGGAGGGCAACAAGGCTATCAGAATCAGTTCAGAAATCACAATGCCCCTCCTCCACCACCATCACTGACTATTGAGGAAATGTTCAAGACCATGATTGCCAACCAGGCACAATTGCAGGCTGACTATGTCAAATTGGCAGCCGAAGTAAAGAACAATCAATTGGCAACCAAGGCTCTTGAATATCAGTTTGGGCAATTTGCTAGTGCCCAAAATACTAGACCAAGGGGAGGACTACCTAGCGACACGGATCGCAATCCTAAGCAGGTGAATGCAGTGACCACGAGGAGTGGTTTACAATTAAAGGAGGTGGAACCGGAAAGACCGCCTCAGAAGTCAGGAGCAGCAGATGTTGAGGGAGAACAAACCTCAGATACGGGGAAGACCAAAGAAGCTGAACCAGCAAGGCCTCCACCCCCGTTCCCTCAACGACTTAAGAAACACAAGGAGGAGGCGTGTTTCCAGAAATACATGGAGGTACTTAAACAGGTACATGTTAACTTACCTCTTGTTGATGTCTTGCAGGGTGTGCCAAAATATGCAAAGTATATCAAAGACATCGTGGCCAACAAAAGTCGCTTGACTGAGTATGCCACGGTGGCTTTAACGGAGGAATGCACATCCCGTATTCAGAACAGGTTGCCCACTAAACTGAAGGATCCTGGAAGTTTTACTATCCAGCTGACGATTGGGCAAAGTATCCGAGCTTGTGGGTTATGCGACTTGGGGGCAAGTATAAATCTGATGCCATCTTCAGTATTCAGAAAGTTAGGAATAGGGAGTCCTAGACCTACAACAGTGATCTTGCAGCTAGCAGACATGTCTTTAGCTAAGCCGGATGGCATTGTTGAGGATGTTCTAGTGCAGGTAGGCTCCCTCATTTTTCCGGTAGATTTCATTGTTCTGGATTTTGAACCAGATGCGGAAGTCCCATTTATTTTGGGACGACCCTTTTTGGCAACCGGAAAGGCATTGATCGATGTAGCTGCGGGTCAACTCACAATGCGAGCACACGACAAGGTTGAGGTGTTCGACGTGTACAAGGCACCTAAGCTCCCGACTGTCTATAAGGAACTCTCGATGATCAACGTGATTGATCATGGGAATGAGAATGGATTGAGTGATTCCCGAGAGTTACTAGGTAGGCCACCGGACAAGGTAGAGCACTACTGGGGGGATGATCATGATCGGGACAAATCGTCCATCTCCCTAGTAGGTAAATGAGCTTAAAGGATGTCAAGCCGCGACGTTAAACCAGGCGCTGCACGGGAGGCAACTCGTGAAAAATATATATTTTTTCTTCTTTTTTCTCTTTCTTTAGTGTAAAGTTTTTCTTTTATTTTATTTTCTTTTCTTTGTCGTGACTAGGCTTAGGTTTGCATTTTATTTAGTAATTTTTTATTTAGTAATTTAGTAAGTTTTTTATTTTTAGTAGGGAATTTATTAATTTAACCAATTTTTGTTTAGTGAGGTGATTTTCAGGTATACTGGAGGAAAAATACTTGGAATCGAGGAAACAAGGCGAGGTATGAAAAATAAAGTTTGATGGTGAAACAGAGCACTGGCGCGTTGGCACCGTGTCATGGAGGCAATGCTCCGCGTTGGCCTCCGTGACACGTTGAAGGCAAATCTGGATTTTTCAAAATTCCAGTAAGCCAACGCGTTGGCTCCGTGTCACGGAGGAGGGGCTCCGCGTTACCCTCCGTGACACGTTGCCCTCATCCCAGTGCCGGGTCACACCGGGTTTCCGGGTGACCCGCGTGTTTTCTGAATAAAAACCCCCAATTTCGCCCCTATTTTCCCCATTCCCTCATCCCTCCGCGACCAAACACCCATTCCCCTACCCCCAAGCTCCGTGCCACGTTAATAGGCAAGGAAAATGTCAAGTTTTCGTCGATTCTTCAATTCCAAGGTATGTTTTCATCGTCTATCTCAAATTTTTGGCGATTTTTGTCAATTGTGAGCATGTGAGGTGAGATATATCACCCTAGGTAGAAATTAAACATGACGTGAATTATTTTGTGATTGATTATGTTCGGATTGTTGAATTTGACGTTTGAACTTATCGATTGATTGAATAATTCAATTTTGATTGTCGAATTGTATTCTAGGGCTTGGGGTTGTTGAAGTTTAACTTGGGTAACTTGATAGTTTGACGAAATTGATGCCGGGGTGTGTTTATTATTTGAGATAAGTCGTGGTAAATATTGTATAATTGTTGAAAGACGACTAATTCTCGAATTTTTGTGGGAAATTGCGTAATATGTGAATTGGTTGAATTGCTTAGATTAGTTGTATATAAAATGTTTGTATTGTTGTTTCTATTTTGTTGTTGTTATTGTTGCTAAGTGCTATGGGTGAATAGCTATCGATAGTAGGATTGGGTTAGCTGTATGAAGTCTGAGTAGTTCGCTAGTCGTTATGCTGTCGAATTTCTGTGAACGCACTAAGCAATATGTTTATAGTTGATTGTGTTTGGGGTGTAAATAGAGCTATCCTTGCTAAAATGTTGTAAATATTGTTAAAGACTAAGTGTGGGGTAAATTTTGTTTAACTCGACCTTAGCCGAAGCTAACAAGTTTTTATCTTAACGTTGTGCTTGTTTGTGTAAATTGACAGGTACAATGGCCAGTCGACAAGATAAAGGCAAGGGTGCTTCAACCTCAGGCAACGGCAGAAAGAGAATGAGACTGGGCACGGCTGTCCCAGCTGCACCTGCTGTTCCACGCGGTCAACACCGCCGATACGGAACACGATGGGTTACCGAGGAAGGGAAGAAGTGGTACGCAAAGCATAAGGAGAACAAGTACTTCCCCGAGGAACATATTGCAAGGGAACCACTTGCACAGGAGTTCCCTCACATCGTACAGAGGATTGAGGCAGCTGGGCTCAGCTTTATCTTTCAGGAGCCCAAGGAGTGCAACCTTCACTTGGTCCGGGAATTCTACGCCAACTGGAACCCGGCCATTAGGAGCCATACTATTAAAATCAGAGGGCAGATTGTCACTCTGGAACCCCAGCAGTTTAATGCCATTGTGGGAGCGCGGGACACAGACGCCCACGTTCTCCGCCAGCTCAACATCACCCCACCGTACGCCGACATCAGACGTACGTTATGTGGGGCTCGATCCACAGCCCGATGGAGTAGACACAAAGAGAGGGGTTACCACCAGACTCTGCCTTATTTGCAGATGAACAGGGAGGCCAGAATATGGCTAAAAATTGTATGTTCGTGTTTGATCCCGGGAGTTCATATGACAGACGTGACCCGGGACCGTGTCTGCTTGGTGTATGCCCTTATGAAAGGGCTTGAGATTAATGTGGGGGCGGTCATAATATCCGCCATGAAGAGAGCCAGACTACACCAGGGCCACAGATACGGGTTTGGCGGACTCATCACCACCTTCCTCCGAGGCCTCGACGTTGAGGAAGAGGCCTTGGATTACATTCCGCAGTTGGAGCGGAGGGCCCTCGATGTGACAAAGACCAAGGCCCCCGACACTACACATGGACTGGTGCTGACTCTGGGCGAGCGACATGCTCGTGACGACCAGTATATGGCCCGTATGTTCGGCATGCAGATGCTGCAGCTGCGGATAGGTGGGAGACCTGCCACCGAGGATGAATTATGGCAGCTGGAGCTGGACTACCCCTTTGGCGAGAACGCCAGAGCTTTATGCAAGGTGGGGCCAGCCTTTGTGGAGCCGACTGATGACGACGTCCCTACTGATGAGGAGACACGTCGTGAGGACTCTGATGTGGAGTCCGATGATGACGATGGAGCTGATTCAGATATGGGCGACAAGGCCCCAGCACCGGATGAGGAAGTCGAATATTTTGACTGAGCAGGGAGTTCCACCACCCATATGTTGTGCTTTGTATTGTTGTGAACACTGGGGACAGTGTTCGATTTAAGTGTGGGGTGGGGAGTAGTTAGGTGCTGGGTCATAGGCTCTGAATTTGCTGTATAATTTTTCCTTGACGTTTATGTATGTCTGTGCTTTCCCTGTTGTTGTGAACTGATTTGTGATTTATGTGTATATATTTGTTTGTGGCTAATGATGTGTGTTTTTGAAAGTTATGGTTGCCTTTGTAAATATTTTGTAAATTTTGTAAATATTTTTTTTTCTTTATCGATATGATCGATATTTTTCAAAATTTTTGCGAAAAGATTTTGCACTGATCAAAATATTTTGTAAATATTTTCTATCGAAATGATCGATGTGTTGCAAAAATTTTGAAGTTTTATTTTTGGGTTTCTCGGAGTTTGTTTTCTGTTCTTTTACCGAGAATAGTCCCATTGAACCGATGTCATAGTTAGTGACCGTTCCCTATGATGGATGGATGACGACCGTCTTAAGGGAAATGTAGTCGATAGGAGTAGATGTTTTATTTTTAGTTTCTTTGGTGGATTGCATCAATAAACTGTAGTTGCTTTATGGTTGCAAAATTTCGTTGCGTGTTGTAACTGATGTTCAAAATGTGAAAGTGATTCGTTTGAAAGCATGCAATTTTGTAAATATGTTGAGTTACCTAGGCTATAGAATTTGGTTCATTATGATTGAGGCTTAATCTTGAATTCATGTAATTGACTAATTAAAGAGTCTGTGAATGCATCTTGATTCGAGCATGTGCATGAAGTGTGAGTGAGGTTTTGCTATTCCATGTCATTGTGAATTGTCTAGAACTTGCCTGGCGTGTATACAAAACTAAATGAAGGAGGTGTAGTGTCGTAAAGGATGTAGGCATTTCTTTGTTTTAACCGATAGTTTCCATTTTTTTCTTGTCAAATTCTACCTTTTTATATGTTGTATACCCTAGTCAGCCCGTTGAGCCTTTAGCCGATTTCTTTATTTGGTCCAAAATTGTATGAACTAAGCTTTATTCCTTCTTTTCATTAGCCTTAAAGTCTATAAGAAGCTCTTAAGCGCTTACAAAGAACAGAAAATGTTTCCCAAAGTGTTAAAGAGTGAAAAGAGTGAAAAGAAAAGAAAAGCAAAGTGAGGAAAGAAAAGATGATGTTGAAGAGGCACTAGTTGTAATTAAATGATAGTGAGGGTACATGAAAACCCTCTGTTTTGTGTCAAGTGTGCCTGATGAAATGGGCTGTATGAAAGCAAACCAGCATGAATGGGAGAAAAAGAGAAAAGAGAGGAACAATGTCCATGAGTCGATGGGAATGAGTTGAAAAGGCGCTTAAGGATGCTAGCGACTATTATTGGCTAATCCAATATATATATACTAGATCCATAGCCCAGATACAACCCATTAAAAGTCCTATTTGATCCTACATTGCATTTCTTTATATTAGTGGAGTAATACACTAAGGGCAAGCCTATGGGTCATGACATGATGCATGTGAATTCTTTCGGGAGAGAGAGTGAAATTAATTTTTATATGCCCCTACTTGCATGTTTGTGTGCTGCACGAACGTAAAAGGGGAAGCTTCTCTCAAGTTGTGAGGGTACATGCTTGATGAAAGATTGATTTTCGTGTCGGATTTCTTGATTAGTTGATTTGCATGAGTTTGCCGATATCAAGAATCAATTCTTAAAAGTTTAGGAAGCTTCGATGTATTAAGGTCATTGTTTTGTACGACCAAGCATGTTTTCTTGATGATTTGCAAGAATTGAATAATCGGTATGACCGTAGCGTAAAATGTTGCACCATAGTGACGAAGGTTGGGATGTAATTTGCATGAGTTGTGTATGTGTTGTTCGAGGACGAACAAGGATTTAAGTGTGGGGTAAGTGATCTTGGGCAGATTTATATGCCCAAGTGATACTCAAACGTATCATTTTTACCTTTTTTGTTGTGCAATGTGTATATAATATCATGTATTTGGTAATAAAATGCGAATTTATACTAACCAACATGATTAGCATTTGTTTTGCAGGATAATGTGATTTTTAGGAGCTAAAATGCGTGTTGGAACTATGTCGGAGTTGGACTTGGATGCGAGCGTGGAAAAGACCTTGGATGGCACATTTTACACTGGCTCCGCGATGGAGCCGTGCCACGCTGCCATCGCGGTAGCACACTGCCTGGGCAGGAATTAATTAGGCAATTTCCAGTGTGCCTGCGCGTCAGTTCCGTTGCACGGAGATAGGCCTCTGCGATGGCCTCCGTGCCACGTTGAGGCCAATTATCCGGACCCTGCAATTTCCAGAGAGGGTCCGCGTCCACGCCGTGTCACGGAGGCAGTGCTCCGCATTGGCCTCCATGACACGTTGCTTGTTATTCCGGGAAAAATTTCCCACTAGTATAAATAGCACACTTAGGTTTATTTTTAAGTAGTTTTTTTTAGTTTTGGAGTTTTTAGACTGAGTTCAGAAGTGGAGAGCAGGAACGTGGGTTTGTGGCAGTTGAAGAATAGAAAAGCTCAGAGTTTTCTTCTCTTCCTTTCTTTTTTCCTTCAATTGTATGCATGATTTACACTCATTTTAGGATGATTAATCCAAGAATGAGTGGCTAATTCCCTTCTTTGCTGAGGTCTTGAACTTGTGTAATGAATTTTGGTGATAATTGATATGGTTTCTTCTTCTTCTTGCATGTTGTTCTATTAATTCTTGTGCTTACTACATTATTGATTGGCCACCATTAATGTATATCTAAAAAGTCCAATTCCACTCGAGAGAGCACGAAATTGGAAAGTTGTGAATTAATAGGGTATTGTTCTTAACTTGATTTGGGAAAATTGGGTTTTGATGTGCTTTCTTGATAGAAATATACTTGAAAGCCGTATTAGTCAATTTAGGAACCGGAATTGTAGTGCTAGGTCATAAATTGCATTTGATCACAGAAATGTAGACGGATGGTTTATGATTCTAAAGTGAAATTAAATACGAAAGTTTTAATTTCTAGGCAAACGTTCTTGGCTAGCAACATGAGGAAGAGGATAACTAAATTATCATGATTATCAAGTTCATTACTCGTACTTAACCTTGGCATGCGCATATCCATTGTCTAAATTCAAAAGTAAATAGTTGTCATTAATTATAGTATATAAATAGTTTAGAAACAAAAACTCACTCAACTCTTGGTTGGATTGTTGTTAACATAGTTAGGAATAGAATAGAGATATAGTAAACTAGGCAGTTTTAAATATCTAGAGCAGCCTCCTTGGATTGATACTTGGCTACTTAGCCACTTTATTACTTGTTTGACCACGTGCACTTGCGTTTCGGTTGATAATACTTAATAATAACCGAAGCAGACCGCAAACAAGGACCTAAATCTTCATCAGAGAAGGTGGTTAGAGCTACTGAAGGACTATGACATAAGCATACTGTATCACCCGGGCAAAGCCAATGTGATGGCTGATGCCTTGAGCAGAGTGTCTATGAGGAGCATGGTTCATGTTGAGGAAGGCAAAAAGGAGCTGGCAAAGGATATCCGCAGAATAGCTTGGTTAGGGGTATAGTTAGTTGATTCAGTTGAGGGTGGAGTGGTAGTACAAAGTGGGTCAAATTCTTCTTGGTTGTTGAAGTTAAGTCCAGACAGGATGAAGATCCCATCTTACATAAACTTAAGGAAGCGGTTCTCAAAAAAGAAGTTGAGGCTTTCTCCAAAGGGGGAGATGGTGTGCTCCATTACCATGGCAGATTATGTGTACCAGATGTTAGTGATTTGAGACAGCAGATACAGGCTGAAGCGCATAGTTCAAGATATTCTATCCACCTGGTTGCTACAAGGATGTACCATGATCTGCGAGATGTTTATTGGTGGAACGACATGAAAAGAGACATCGCTGAATTTGTAGCTAAGTACCCGAACTGCCAGCAAGTCAAAGTAGAACACCAGAGACCGAGAGGCATGACTCAGGATATCAGCATACCCACATGTAAGTGGAAAGAAGTAAATATGGACTTTATTACGAGTCTACCTCGAACTCGTCGGCAGCATGATTCAATCTAAGTGATAGTAGACCGGATGACTAAGTCAACACACTTCCTTGCAGTTAAAACTATAGACTCAGCTGAGGACTATGCTAGGCTTTATATTCGAGAGTTGGTCAGACTTCATGGGGTGCCCTTATCCAGTATTTCAGATAGAGGTACCCAGTTCACCTCTCACTTCTAGAAGTCCTTTCAGAAAAGACTTGGTACCCAGGTCAAGCTCAGCACAGCTTTTCACCTGTAGACAGATGGAAAAGCTGAGCGAACTATTCAGACCCGAGAAGATATGTTGAGTGTGTGCATAATCGATCTCAAGAGCAGTTCTGTTGATCACTTGCCTCTCATCAAATTTTCTTACAACATGAGCTACCACTCTAGTATCCAGATGGCCCCGTTTGAGGCATTATATGGCAGGAGGTGTATATCTCCTATTGGGTGGTTTGAGGTTCGTGAAGCTACTCTAATCGGGCCAGACTCAGTTCATGAAACTATGCATAAAGTACAACTCATCAGAGAAGGATTGAAAACAGCTCAGAGCTATCAGAAATCTTATGTTGATGTGAGAAGATGAGAATTAGAGTTTACAGTGAATGACTGGGTTTATCCGAAAATTTCACCATGAAAGGGGTGATGAGATTTGGGAAGAAAGGAAAGCTCAGTCCGAGATATGTGGGACCCTTCAAAATTCTGAAGCGAATTGGCAAGGTAGCTTATGAGCTGGAATTACCTTCAGAGTTGGCATCTGTGCACCCAGTGTTCCGTGTGTCACTATTGAAGAAGTTCATCGGTGATCTAACTTCAGTTTTTCCATTGGACAGTGTGGGAGTGAAAGATAGTCTCTCATACGAAGAGGTCCTAGTTCAGATCCTTGACCATCAGGTTGGTAAGCTTAGGAACAAGGAGGTAGCTTCAGTCAAGGTCTTATGGAGAAATTAGCCTATAGAAGGAGCTACATGGGAAGCCAAAGCAGATATGATGGCTAAATACCAACACTTGTTTCCTTCCAGTTTAGTTTCGACGTTAGGTACTAAATTCCTCCCTTGTACTCTATTCAATTCCGTATTCATCAGCTTTATTTAGACTTTCTATGTGCATTCTAGTTGTATCAGCTTTGTTAGTACGGTTAAGTCAGTTCAGAGTCAGTTACTCCTTCAGAAATCAGCTCATAACCTCAGTCTAGAAATCTCAAATCTTTTCCTAGTTTTACTGCAGTTTTAGTCTTCATTCGAGGACAAATGATCCCAAGGGGAACACCCCAAAACTTTCCTACACTAGACTTCAAGAAAGTCTAGAAGAAAAACAAGAAATTTTATTGCAGAACGACCTAGACAATGGGTCGTTGTCTGAGTCATTGTCAGTGTAGTAGTTTTCCTTCGGGGAAACAACAAGGCATAGAAGGACACATTGGTTGAACCAAAGAGCCGTCCTATTGTCCGTTGGATCCCAAGTTCAGAATCTTAGCGGACCCTTCCCTGAGGCAATGAGAGGAACCAACAGCTTTTGGTTCCTACCAATGAGCCATTACTACCACCAGTCGCCCAGTCCTAGGCCCTAGAAGTGTGTACCACGAGTCGATGCAATGGCCCATTGGTCCTACCAATGAGTCATTGTGTTGATCGTTGCCTCAAGGCCCAGTTTTCCTACTAGTACTAACGAGATGTACCAATGACCCGTCCATTCTTCCAACAGAATTTGGTACCCTCCCGTGGTTCATTTCTATTGGGCATGGTTTCTGGACCTAGAACCAACAGAGGGTTCCGAAAAGTCGTGGTACGACTAACTACCCGTTCTGAGGCCCATCATTTAGTGTCGGCTAGTTTTCAGTTCCTTATTCCAAGGGTATGTTGGTAATTTCCCACCTTTTTAATACTGAAACTCCATCGTTTTAGGATCCTTTAGGAGGGAGTTAAACGGGTAGAACAACCTTTTCCCCTTCATTTCACTCTCCTTCCTTCAAGCCTAAGCATAGGACATACAAGAAGTTCAGATCAGAAGCTAGGGTAGATGTTGTCTTCTCAGAATTTTCTCAGGGATTTTCTCTAGAAATTTTTAGCCAGGTATGTGGGAATTCAACAAGGGAATAATCTTCCCTTGTGTCCCCAAAATCCTTCTTTATTTTCTCTATCAGTTCTAGCCTTGAGACTTTCAAAGGTGATGAAACTATCTGTCGGACCTTGTTTAAATCATGTGGAATATCATTCATGTTAAATGTTGATGTTTACCCACCAGTTTGTGTTTCTTGTTCCTATAACGTGAATTCTAGCCCTAATCTTGAATACAAAAAAACTAGAATCTTGCAATAGTGTTTACATATCAAAATTTTTCTTAATTCTATCAGTGTTGGGGACTCCCATATTGTTAATTGTATTGAAAATTAGTCAGACTATTGTCAGTTTAGTTTCAGTCAAAATGTTAGAATATCCAGTGTTAGTCAGAAATGTTAGCTGATCAGTTTGACTACAAAAATTTCCGAGGTGTCAATAGTGCCTCCCAGTTATAAGAAATAATTTCAATATCAGTTTTAATGGTTCTTTAGGCAGTCATGACACTTTCAGATAAGAAGCTATGACCAACCTTAGGACCCCATCTTCAAATTATAGATTGTTCTTAAGACGGTTACGACGCTTCTAGAGAAGCAGCTCTGACCAGTCTTAGAACCCAGTTACAGATTTCGGTCCGATAAGACTCGTAGGGTGCTTCCAGATAGGTATTCCTGACTAGTCTTGGGCCCTTGTTTTGAGCTATCATCTTAGTATTCAGTCTGGGACTATCCAGTGGGAGTAGGACTTAGCACCAGGCGGACCAGGGCTCCAGTGTATGCAGGTTCCCAGAACTACGTTACCACTGTAGGCTACAGTTTATTGGCCTCATGGCCCCAGACATATGATAATCCAATTCATTCCTCTATACCCTGTCAAGGTATATTGGGTCCTACCGATGAGGTGCATACATCGGACTCCACGTCTAGCTCACGTGGTTATATGTTGGTTATAGACTCTCCCACTAGTCAACTTAGTTTAGTCTTAGATTAATCAGTTCAGTTTAGTTCAGTATCTCAGATTTAGGGCATGTCCCTGACCATTAGACATGGTCTTGCAGAACATCTCAACTTACTATAGTTATTCAGTTTCAGTAGTTCAGTTGGTCATTTCATGTCTTTTTAGTTTAGTTATTCCATTTCTTGTGTATGGTTTCTCTCACTTAATCAGTACATTCAAAGTACTGATGCATACCTTTTATGATGTATCGTTTTATGATACTGCTACAGAATCTTAGTCTCAGCCTCGCTAACTAATCGCTCTCAGAAGACTCTAGCTGCACTATTGGTGAGTCCTCATCTTTTGAGGATGAAGAGCATTTATTTTAGTTCTATTTTCTTTTGTTTAGACTTGGAGTTAGCTGGGGGCTGTCCCAGCAACTCATCAGTTGTAGTGGATTTCAGACTTAGACTTATAGTTTTGTTCAGATGTTTTCAAACATTATGAATCAGCTTCATTCTCATAAATGTTTTATATTTTACTTAAAAGCTTCCTCTATATTTATATGTTTACTCAGAATGCCAGTGTATGATAGATCAGGGGTTGACTTGGGGTTACTTGTAACTCCAAGTACCATGTTCCACCCAGGGTGTAGACTCGGGGCGTGATAGCAGCCATACAAATGTTAGCTCAAGACTTGACCGCCCAGGTCAATCAGTAGGAGGTAGCACATGTCCCTCAGAACGGGGGTGTGGCGGCGACAAGAGTTAGAGACTTTCTGGGGATGAACCCTCCGGAGTTCGTTGGGTCAAAGGTGGACGAGGATCCACATGAGTTTATCGATGAGGTTCTAAAGATCAGCCAAATTATGGGGGTGACTGGGGAGGAGTGCGCTGATTTAGCCTCGTACCAGTTGAAGGGGTTTGTGCACATTTGGTTCAAGCAATGGAAGGATAGTAGGGCAGTTGGAGCAGGCCCTATAAGTTTGAATGAGTTTCATGCTGCTTTTCTAGAGCACTTTTTCCCTTGGGAGATGAGATAGGTCAAAGCAGTCGAGTTTGTGAATCAAAAGTAAGGGAAGATGACAGTTCAGGAGTATGCCTTGGAGTTCACTCGTCTGTCCAAGTATGCATCTGAGATGGTGGCAGATCAGAGAGCCCGAGTGAGCAGGTTTGTACGTGGGATAGCATACTACTTGGTCAGGGATTACCGAACTGCGATGCTTCTTCAGGACATTAACTTTGCTCGGATAGTTCTGTACACCCAAAAAATGGAGGTAGGTGCAGATTAGTGAGTGGGAGAGAAAGGCCAACAGGGATGATAACGCTCAAACTCACACCTCCTACTGAAGTAAGAAGCAGACGTTTTCAATAAAGAACCCAACTAGAGGTTGGGGTCGATCCCACATGGAATATGGAAGGAAAAAGAAGAACACTAGTATTTAAGCTTTTGAGTCAATTATATCCTAAAGGGGGGAATTTGCAAAAGTAACAAGAAAGATTGTTGAAAAATTGAAGGTTGAATCCAAATTAATGCAATTAACTAGGGTAAGTGTTCCCCATGGATTCTTAACTACTTTAGGTTTTACACTAGTGATCTATCCCAATACTTGTAGAACTGATAACTAAGGTTCATCTAAATGACTGGTTCATCCCTATTGGATGACTATACTCAATCACCGGGTCAGGTCTCATAAGCGATTTCAATTTAACCATTATCAATTTGTTCCAAATTTAACTATCCTGCGACCACAACTCAAGTTAATACAATGATCATAAAGATCAAGACTTTGTTGTAATTCTCTTTTCCTAATCTTTACCTCTCTAGGCTCAAGCAAGTAAATAATTCAGGCATATCCTAACATTGCGCACCATTAAGAAATGTTTGAGCATGAAGAGAATACAATACAAGCATTTAGTATTGATTTAGAAGCACTTCATGCAAACTCTAGTTTGTTAATTCACCATGGTTCCCACAACCCTAGTTGTGGAGGTTTTAGCCTATCATGTTTACAAGTAAATTAATAGAATTCATAGACAAAAGCACAAATTAATACTTACAATGATGATAGGAAAAAACTCACTTGATTATTGTACAAAATAAGGAAAAACAATTCAACAATCGTCTCAAAGTATGTTTGTGAAATAAAACCTTACAATCGTCTCTCTCAAACATGTCTTCTAAATGTCTCAAAAATTGTTCACCTATTACATAAGAATAAAGGGTATTTATAGTAGTAGATTTATGCTTTTTTTGTTCCTTGAAGAATTTGATTTGGACTTGTAGCTCCTTTTCCTAGTTCAACTAGGATAACTTTGTTGGCATCCGTTTGAACCTACTTGCCGCGTTGCCTATGCCAACGCGTTGAAGCTCTGCCATGTCGCACATGCCAATGCGCAGAGAGAAGGGCGCTTCGCCCCTGGCAGTGTGCCTAATCTCCTGCCACGTCGTGCCTGGCGGTGTGTTGAACTGCTGCTGCTTCGCGCGACTGGTAGCGTATTAGGGCCAGCACCTCGCGCCTCTAGTCGCGGGGGTGTGGCAGTGCACTAATGTTTATCCTTGTTCTTACTCTATTTATTCCATCTTCTTCACATGTGTTTGAAAAGCCTTAAATACATCCAAGTTCATTATCTTTAGCCCTGTAAGCATCTAATCATTTGCCATCAGCCCCAGAGCCTTCGGCTATGAGTGTGCCATCAAGATCCAAGTGCGATCAGAGGGGACGAGCATCAGGATCTAGAGGCTAGAGTAGCAGACCTATAAAGACTAGCCTTCTTAAGTGTAGCAGATGTGGTCGGAGACAAGTGGGCCAGTTCTTAGCAGGTTCAGGTGCTTGTTTCGGGTGTAGGGAGCCCAGATATATGCTTAGAGATTGCCCAGCAACCAAACAGGGTCATGATAGGGGCCGAGTCCCATCTTCCAATTCAGCAGCTCCACCAGCACACCTAGCTCAACAGGGGACATCTACTAGTGCAGCTGGTAGTTAGCACCAGAACAGATTCTATGCCCCTAGCATCTCGTCAAGAGTAGGAGGTTTCCTCTGATGTAGTCACTAGTATGTTACGAGTATTCCACCTTGATGTATATGCATTGTTAGATCCAGGGGCTACTTTATCTTTTTTGACACGCTATGTTGCTAGTAGTTTAAGAGTCAGTCCCAAAATCTTATCAGAACCTTTCTTAGTCTCTACTCCAGTTGGTGATTCAATTATAGCTAGATGGGTATATAGAAGATGCCCTGTAACAGTCCTTCAGAAATTCACCTCAATAGATTTAGTAGAGTTAGCCATGACCGATTTTGATGTCATTCTCAGTATGGATTGGTTATTTGCATGTTATGCCTCAGTCAATTGTAGAACCCGTGTAGTAGAGTTCAGATTTTTGGGTGAGCTAGTCCTAGAGTGAAAGGGTAGTTCAAATGTGCCTGTAAGTCGCTTCATTTCCTATCTTAAGGCCATAAAGATGATTTATAAGGGTTATGTGTACCATCTAGTTAGGATTAAGGATACTACGTTCGAGACCCCGACTATCCAGTCAGTTCCAGTAGTATGTGAATATCCAGAAGTGTTCCCAGATGATCTACCAGGAATTCCTCGCGAGAGGCAATCGATTTTGGTATTGGCCTTCCTCCCAATATGCAGCCTATATCTATTCTATTACACCCCGTAAAAGTTAACGATTAGTAAGTGCATGCATGGAGTTGTGACACATAAGAAGAGCTTGAACGTGTGGAAAAAGCCTCGGAAGCAGGGTCAGACGATACTAGGCCGCGAGGGGCTAGCCAGCAGCGCACTGGCCAGTGCGGCGCGCTAGGCTTGCTGCCTCAATGGGAGGCGCACCGCGCCAGGTTTGCAGCCTCAATGGGAGGCGAGACGCGGCAGGGAATGAGGTGTGTTGGGCGACACGGGGTGCCACCCATGCCACCGCCCATGTGAGTACAAATAGATCCCTTGGTTCATTTTAAACCATTTCCAACATTCATCTTTGGCCAGAGAGAGTTGAAAATAAGGGATTCGATAGTATTTCACCCGATTATGCTATCAAACGCGGTCCAAACTCAAATTAACTTTAGGTATTGAATTCTAAGCCTGCAGGGAGCATTACTATGGAGTTATTTTCTTAAAATACGCCTGGAAAACAAGAACTCCGCCAAGCAAAAGTCATCAGAATTGCTCCAAACTGATTTCTATATGACCACAGACTTCAAGTAAGCATTTCTCCCTTCTGAACCCTCGGGAAATTATAAGTTCTCGGCCATATTTTACGTAGATGAATTATAGCTCCTATTAATATCTAAAGTTATCCTTTTTCGCTGAATTTGGTATTGAAATTCATCTCTTTCTCCCAGTATAATGGTTACAGCTAAAAAGAGCCGACGTATCCAAGTGAAACTCATCGGTTATTTGGGAAAGGACAACTAAGGTATATAAGGCTTAACCCTCGACAAGTATTCTCGTCGTATGGTGTTATGACATATCTTCTCGAATAGAAATAATAGTCCCATATGTTGCAGATAGTCTCTACTAGTAGAATATGGTTAGACATGTTGTAATTAGCTTTTTTTGGTATATAAAGATCAGATGTGTTGTGGTTAGCTGCTATTAGTAGATTACGGTTATATAAAGTTCTGGTTAGCTATTAGAAAACCTATATAGATTATACCGCGTATCCCTCATTGAGAAGGAACATGTTAAGTGTGATACGCGCTAGAAGCATCATAGAAATTCTTCTATTCTCCAGTTCATTTTATGTTTTATTGCCAGGCCTAGACCTTAGAAGCTTGTGAATAGTTATCGGGCCTGAGCTAGTAAGTTGAACAACATAAGCGCAGCTAGGTGGTTTAACTACCAGTTTGGCACCTGTATTGTCAGGAAAGCATGCCTAGAGGCCATTGGCGTATCCTCACGCCATAGAGCTAGAAATTTATATAGGAAGGCATGTTTAGAGCTAGCATCCTAGGTTTTTCTAGTGTATTGAGTGACAGCCTGCCACCTAATTAGCTATTACCAGTGATTGTCAGTCCTAGTTGTCTTAGCATTTATCATATAGGTCGCCCAAGAATCCAACCCAATTGTCCAGGTGAAATAGACCCGTGGGTACCCTAAAGAAGGGGACCTTATCAGCAGTTAGAGGCCGGGCCAGCGTCCCAGTCGGTTCTTATAAGATACTCAGGTACAGATTGCCAGGAGAGGCTAAGTCTATATAAACTTGTCTATAAGGTAAGAATTGCCTAGAAAAGTAATATAAGATATGAGTAGACTAAGAGGAGGTCTAAGGGAGTAGTACCACATTAGTACAGTACTATCCACAAGTTAAGAATGTCGGTAAGCTTCCTGTGGGGGATTAGGGGCGATCCTCCCAAAGCATGTTCGACCAGTACTAGCCCTACAGTTGTTCTAAGAAGAGGAACTAAGTAGTTAGTCATCTGCGACCCCACAATTGTTTATGAGTTATAGTTGTCTGGACAGGACATTCAGAGTTATGTTAGACCACTCCAGACCACGGCCTATTCAGTCTAGACCATTAGAGGTCATGATCATTATCGAGATCCTTAGATTAGATACAGGTGCACGGTAAACCTGCTGGCATCCTTATAGACAATCCTAGGGGGCGAACAACGGTGGCGTTAAGCCTAGAAGGCTAGTTACGCCCTTTGAGTGGCTAGATTGAGATGTCAATACAGCACCTTGGTTGGGGTTTCCCTCACTCAGGAGCCTTCCATGACCACCCCAAGGTTACTAGCTGTGTCGACGCCTGACAGGGGCGAGATGACGTTGCTCTAGAGAGCGGCATGCCATTCGCAAGGGACGAAGATGGGGTCCTACGTCCTCATACAGTCCATTCCATGGCTGGACTATTTTTATGCCGATCTGCACTATACCATACCCCATGTCGAGCTTGGTGCCCGGGGTGCAGACAACAGGAGTCCACTAGACTCAGACATAGCTACAGTTCAGAGGCCAAGCAGGCTCAGTTGTAGACCCAGGGGACCAATAGGTTGGCTATGGTACCAGTAGAGTAATAGAAACTTCGATAGGGGTATATAGATTGAGATGTGCTCGCCAGGGCTTACGGGGGCCCAAGCAAGTTATTTTGTGTTGATTGTACCTTCCAGGCTTATGGGGGCTAGGCGAGTTTGTTGTTTGTATTCTTGTCTGGTAGATGTAGCTTATGAATATATGATTGTGCAGTCATAGCTCATGTATGTGTATTGTTTGCTAGATGCAGATGACGAATAAGCCAGCTTACAGGTTAATTTTTCTGCCTATCCTTTGTACTAACTTTTAGTATTTCACAGCCTTCATTCAGCCTATTTACTGCCTTACATATTCGGTACATGTTGTACTGACACCCAATTATGGGGCGTTGCATTACTTGCCTGTAGGTTTAGATAGACAGAGTTCAGGATCCTCAGTAGTAGTTGTTCAGAGTCAGCAGTTTGGCCAGCTCCTTTCATTTGAGGTTGCCAAGTTGTAGAAAGTGCAGTCTTCCATTTGTATAGAATTTGGGTAGGCCGAGGCCCTGTCCTAACCACTATATGTGTTCATAAAGGGTTGCATACTAAAATTATCATTTAGTTGGGTGTCGTTGGCTGTGTGGGGCCCATATATGTTTCATTTTACGTATTGGCCATGTGGGGCCTGGTATAATGCTTCATTTTCACTTAAGTTATAACTAGATATCATGGCGGCCTTGTCGGCCCGCGTAGGATTCCCTGTTATGGTCTATTGATGGTTAGCTATTTTCTTTTAGAGGTGGCTATAAGACCTTGTCGGCGGGAGGCTATGTTTACAGCCAAGATATAGCCCGTTGTTTTCTTGAGTCGAGTTGCAGGCTTGCACCAGATCTGCATAGGCCTAGCCAGGTCAGTCAGATTCCAGTGTGGCACTAGGTGCCTATCATGCCTCCCAAGATGGGGCATGAAAAACTTGGTAACAGAGCAGTTCGTATCCTTGGGAGTCTATAAGTTGTGTCTAGTAGAGTCTTGCTTATAAATGTGTTTTGCACCACATTTTATAAGCAAGAAGTTACGAGTCATGATAGTGTGGTTACCCCTCCTTCTTTTTAGATCGTCCTATAGAATGGAGTTGTATATGGTTAAGACCCTAAGCTTTCAGTATTATGCCTGTCTAAGATAATGTTTGGTATAAGACAAACTCCATCCAGTTGCAAGATGACTACAACAGCAGGAGGAGGTACCAGTGCAGTGCCACAGTTGGGAGACAGTTAGCCTAAAGGAAGAAACAAATGTCTTTTACATTTCCCACTATCCTCCAGATAACGCTCAAACCACACTTCCAGTATGAAGTAGATGTTGTCAATAAAGAACCAAAACTTATAGATGGAGGTTGAACCCACTGGGAATATGGAAGATCTAGATTACAGCCGGTAGATGAACTTGTATGGTAATTACTTCACAATGGGGGGAATTCTAATAAAAAGAAATAATTAAAAAAAGAAGCAGTCAAGATTACATTTGTGAATCAATAATTAAAGGATAACTAGGGTTTGTGTTCCCCATGGGTTCATAACAACTTTGGGTATACACTCATGATCTATTCTAATACCTTACTTATAGAACTGATAATTAGATTCATTCAAACGATTGACCAATCCCTATTGAATGACTATCCTCAATTACTCGACCAAGTCTCATGAGTTTTGCTAACTAACCATTATCACTAAGTTCTAGATATAACTATCCTTCGACAACAACTCAAGTTAATACAATGATCATCAAGATCAAGGCTCTGTTGTAATTCTCTTTTCCTAATATCTACCTCTTCGACCAAAGCAAGTAAACAATTCAGGAACTTCCTAACGTTGTATACAACTAAGAATCGTTAAAGATGAAGAGAATAAAATATAAGTATTTAGTATTGGTTTTAGACTCACTTTTTGCAACCCTAACTTGTTAATCTGCCATGGTTCCCACAATCCTAGTTATGGAGATTTTAGCCTCTCATAGTTTCAAGGTTGTGATTTGTGTTCTTTATTGAAAACATATAACAATACTTACAAAGATGATTGAGAAAATCAATTCCTTCAATTAAACCATGAAATATTGAATAACAAGTAGCAAGAACAATATGAATTTAAGAAAAGGTTGATCACAAGGTTGAACCAACTCAAATCTCTCTTCCAATAATGTAAAATTGCTTACTACAATGTTTTTCTACTAGAATTAAGTCTACTCGTCGTCCTCTATCAAAAATAAAACATAAAACCTATTTATAGAGACACAAGAATCCTTTTCCTGAACTAACAGGACTACTTTCCATATCTGCTGCCGACCTCGTCACGGGTCCACCTACGACTCGTAGGGGCTTCTCATGGATCGTGACATCAACTCATGGCTTGGAGTGTTGGCTGAATTTTGGCTAAGTGTTGGGCCAAGGTACAATTCGTACCAATGTGCTACGACTCGTAAATTGATACTGCTGGCTTGATCCTGAGCTTTTGAACTTTTTTTGAACTTCACCACGACCGGTATGGTACGACTTGTACCTTCATCTCATGGGTCGTAGGGTGCTCTCATACTGAGAATCAGCTTTCTGTGCAATTCTTCTGGATTTCGTCATGACTGGCTTACCACGACTCATACCACCATGGTACGATCCGTGACAAGTTTCATAAGTTCAGTCTTCCAGGTTAACTTTCAGCTTTTTATCAAGGTCCTCAGTACGACTCATAGGTCCATCCTACAGATCGTACTGTGGTTTGCACTCTTTGCCCTTTTTAGCACACTTTTAGCTTCCTTTTGCAATTTCTTGTTCCAACACCCATTTATCCTAAAATCAAATGAAAAGTGCCTCATATCCACATAAATACACCTAAGTCCATGCTATTTTCTCATTTTTGATCATCAATAGTGCTGTAAATTCACAGCACATCAACACCCTCAACTTAAGACCTTTGCATGTCCTCAGACAAATAAAAAGAAAAACTAAACACGATGCTCAACTAGAAAAATAAACTTAAGATACTACAGCCAAAACTCAAACAAATTTGTGCACTATATATACAATCTCTATTGACCCTTCCTCTTGAAACATCATCAGCTAATGTATTACAAGCAACATCAAAACATCATATTCAGGGATCAAGACATGTCATCTAGCTATCAACAAGCAATCAAGTCATCACCTATGTATTTCACACAGGCCAATGGTAAAAGAAAACATAATTCATTTACCTTCATAAAAAATGAAGTCTCCACTCTAGTATTAAGTATCAATTGAAACATGGGACTAGGCAAATGAAGCACTCACTCTCTCAAAGAACTGCAAGTATTATGCATTAGATACCATAGGCTTGCCCTTATTTTCTCTGTTTTGGTTTGTTAGATGGTAAAATTAAGATCACTATACAACTTGATATGGCTTGTAATGTAGGCTTAGGGCTGGACATGAAAAATATGAAAGATTTTATTAGTGACTATCCCTTCCTTGGCACTACATTCATTGTCTACACCATTCTACTATTTCACCCTTCATTCTTTTTGTCTCCTTTTCTTCCCTTTTCCCCTTTTATGAACATTTGCATGGATGAGGTGATTTGTCACATTTTTCAACACTTTCAAGCTATTTTTGAATTTCTCTTCTTTTTTCAATATTCTCAAATTTTCAGCTTTTTACTTTTTCACCACACCGCACCTTATTTCTCACATTTTCTCTTATTTTCCTTTTCCTTCCTTTTCTCCCGTTCCTACCATTTATGCACCCCTACTTTAGCCACCCTCAACTTAAGCATTTTGCTTATGTTGAGGTTCACAATATTCAAGGAAGTACTAGGGCCAAATAGGTTCATTATAAACAAATGGGTATGCTTAGCAGGTAAATCAAAGAAATATGGTCAATTAAGGCTCAAACTTGGGATCAAGGAATTCATGACACTTTGGTAGGGCAATATAGGCTAAAAGTGAGCTAACACAAAAATGGCCTATGATCATATCCTAACCAACCTTCCACAACCTATGGAGAGACCAACCAGGCAAGTTCTAGAGCTTCAACAAAATACTGCAACAAATACTAAGACCTCACTCACACATGGTACATGAACTATTTTCACTTTAACTTTCTGGTTCCTACATGGCTTAACAAGAATAGCACTATTAATAACTAAATGACATAAAATGATCCACAGAAATCATGCATTGTTGTCACAAATACACAACAAAAATTTTTAAACAGGGTCAATTTTTCAAAAACAACAAAAGTTAGTGCATATTCATTGGTTGAGTATTACTAAGTTACTTTCTAATCAAACAAAAATCATAACTAAAAACAAAAAATCCTAACACATGCCGGTTCTACTAGATCACTTGTCTGAGAGAAAAGAAACACGACAAAAAAAGCCCTTAAGCGACCAAAAATATCTCAAAAATACAAGTACACCCCCCTTTTTTAAATAATGAGCTTCGTCCCCGAAGCACAAACTATAAGCTTGAAGGGAAAAAGTACATACCTGTGGCTACTCAGACTTCGCCTCTGTCATCTTGCGAAGGTGGTACCTCTGCGGTAGTAGTGGCATTAGAGAAGGCCGGCGCACTCAATGGTGGAATAATGGGGGTAGTGGTACTCCCCTCAGTAACTGTAGCCATTTGAACGGCCTCTGTGGAAAATGGGTTGAATGTGGCTCACCCGAAGGGTCATGGCCACTAGCAAGCTCCAGCGGAGCTGCAGTGGAGCTTCTCGCTCCTCTAACTCTCTTATGCAGCTCAGTCATATGCTCTTCATGAGCTCGCATGCTCTCCGCTCTTGCCCGCTTGTGCTCTTTCTTCTCCTTCTTTCTCTTGTTTTTCACACTCTCCTCACCAACATCTTCAGCAGCTCTCTTTTTATCTTTATCACCGGTTGCAGTTGGCCCCCAGTATGCTGCCAAGTCAATATCCTCCTCAAGCTCTGTATCTAGGTCCGGAAGAGTGGGAGCTGCTATAACAGTTGGTTGCCTTAAAGAAAACTCAACCACTAGACTTCGAAGAGCCCCCAACTCCACACAGAGACTGTCGGTGTCTGACTGCTCTGCCATCCTCAAGTTAAATATGCTCTCAAAACTATTCAGGCGGGCATGAAGGGCTTGAGATGCTGCATCTATCTTGGATTTGACCCATGTCTTTACATTCTCCATCATTGCCTGTATTATGCGCTCGGCCATGGTCAATCTCTTTGCCAGCTTTTGGAGGAAATCTTGCCATACCAAGATGTACCCTGCTGGTGTCTGAGTCTCTACACTGGGCAGCGGTGTAGTTTAGGTGCTGGGAGCTGACTTTGAATGACCGGCTCTGTAGCCGGTGTCTCGCTCTACTCCTAAGTACTGCGGACATTCACTTGTATGTCCCCTATTGGCTGAGCTGCTGGGATGGTTGTGGGCATTTTTGATCTGCTTACCGGGTTCATCTTATCCCAGATGAGGCCTATATCAGCAATTCTTTGGCCTCCGATCAGTCTCTCATCACCCCGCTGTACTCTCGCCTCCCTGCACAAACTGTATAAAGGCTCGGGAATGGAATAGTAGTGCTTATTTCCATTGCCCTATCTTGTATCTCAATAGCTATGATCCTCGTGATGTTAAGAGGGTATCGGGACATGAGACATGCCACCAATGCTTCTCTATCTGCACTCAGCATGTTATCATTGACTGTGGGTGCTAATCGATGTCTCACCAATGTCTAGCCGGCCTTTGCGATGAAATTCAAGGAGTTCTTTGTCACCTGCTTGCCACCTGAAATCTACTCAGCCTCATCCTTATTCTTAGCTATAACCTCCACTATCCATTGAAACTGCCTCTGTCACTCACCCCTGCTCAGACTCCTAATCTGCTTCATCGCCTTAACCCGGTAATCATACTTTGGGGTTATCCTAGATGGTTTTAACTGAGGTCAATACAACATCCGTGCAATGGTCCGATCAGATACATCAACTACTCTCCCTCGGACTAGAACACTCTCCAAGAAAGGCTGCTCCTTTATCTTTTGCCCCTCCTTTGCTTTCTCCTCCATTGTGGCCAGGTAGTTTGGTGTAAAACTCCTTGGCGATCTCCTCAGTGTATTGTGAAGGGGTCTTGTCCATCCACTCTAGCCCATAGAAGCTAAAAATATTCTTTATCTCCTCAACTTCATTCAAGGAATTAGTGAGGATCCGCGGTTCTTCTTGGATGCTTCTCTTTGGTTTGTTTTTGGCGGTGAGAGTGATGCCTTGTTCATATATCTCTTTAGCATCCATCATTCTCCACTGCATTGTTCTATTTTCTCTAGCAGGGGTCTCCTCCTCCACTACTTCCTCATTGCTTTCTGCATCATCATGGGTCCCTTCTGACCCTTCCTTAGTGTTTGAGTCTGTTCCCGGCCTTTGTTGTTCCTCTCTAGCCCCCTCTCCAAACTGGGGAGCTTGAGCGGATGTGGCCGTGGTTGCTTCAACTTGGGCCTTTTCTCTTTCCCTAGTGGTTCTTGTCCTATCTGTGTCTGAGGTGTCCACTTGATAATCCTCAAGTGAACCACTAGGTGAATCTCCGGCTTACTCAGACTCTGAGTCCGTTGTTTCATCTATCAATTTCCTACGGACTTGTGTTTTGTCTGCCCTGGGTTTACATGTCATTGTACCTGATGAGAAAGAGGTTAGTAATCCATTTTTGAGAAAGAAAAATCAGATAGAAGAATTGCAGTATCTCATCACGGGTCCTCAGTACGAGTGAGAAACCCTGATGGTGCCCCACGACTTTCAAGTACGACTCATACCATAAAGGTACGATCCGTACCTTGAGTCGTCTAATGAAATCCCATTTTTCACATATTCGTTTTTTCACCACGACTCATGGAACGACCCGTAGGTCGATTCCACCAGTTGTGGGGTGGGCTTTCCAAATCGATTTTTCAAGATAAGTGGTACGAGCACTCAATACGATTCGTAGTGTCAACCTACAACCCGTACTGTGCTACATACCCTTTTTAAGCCCAGTCTTTTGATTCTCTTTGATTAGTGTGTAGGTGTTTGTTTTGCACATTTTTGGGTACTCAGATTTCCCCAGGTATAGCATTAGGTACCCTACCTTTTTACACCACTTAATCCTCCCCTACCCCATAACTCCCCTTAGGTTTTCTAGGGCCAAAATTCAATCAATTTCTGGTGGGTTTTTTGGTTGATTTAGTGTATTTCGCACCTACCCTTTACTTTTCAAACACACCCAGTGATTCTTATGATTTTTTTTCGATCCCTCATGTTCACTTTCAAGCATTAAGAACTTCGAATGTAAATCACTTACTTGATTCGCGATTCATAGATTGGAAATCAACTGAAGTAAGAATTTCTCGCTTAATATCTTGATGTTGGGAGGCTACGGGTGTTGGGAAGACAATTCTCAAGTCGTGGGTTTTGGGGTTTTGAGGTGTTAGCATGGGAAGATTGTTGGCTTTGAAGTTTAAGTAGGTGAGGATCAATTTAAAAATCTAGGCCGAATTGGGTCAATTTGATCCGTCACGACTCGTAGGAGAAACCTACGACTCGTCCCTAGCCCGTAATGACTTTAGTTACAGAGACCTTACCTGGTGACCTACGAGAGCATCCTACGACTCATACCATGAAGGTACGAATCGTAGGAAGAGTCTTCGGTCAGACTTTGCTTAGAATTTTCTCTAATTTTCACCATTTCTACTACCACGACTTGTAGGACCTTACTATGAGTCATACTGAGATCCTGTAGCAGATTTTTTAGCCATCTATTTTTGTTTCCCTGCACACTGAGCACACATTAGTTCAATAACTTGGATTGCCTCCCAAGAAGTGCTTGATTTAATGTCGCGGCACGACGCAGGTGGACTGGTTACTCAGATTTCACCAAACCACCACTTGGGTTGCCTCCCAAGACGCGCCTGGCGGGACGACGCAAGTCTCTTGACTACTCAAAATTCGTCAAGTGACTCATACTCATCCTCAAGTGCTGAGATCACACTAAATTCCTTTGGTTGCTTCATACTCCGACAGATGTTGAAAGTGACCTCTTCTTTGTTTAGCCTGAGCTTTAACAGGACAGCTTCCACATCTACTAGAGCTATTCCAGTGACGAGAAATGGTTTCCCCTGAATTATGGGGACCTCATAATCGACCTCACAATCCAAGATCACGAAGTCTGCTCGGAATATAAACTTATCAACCTTCATGAGCACATAAACTAGGATGCCCACTGGCCTTTTTACTGTTCTGTTGGCCATCAGTAGCCGCATGTCGGTTGGTGTGAGGGCTCCCAATCCTAGCTTCTTGAAAACCGCCAAGGGCATTAGATTAATTCTAACTCCCAAATCATAGAGTTCCCTTGTGAACTCGACATTACCAATGGTGCAAGGTATTGTGAAGGCATATGGGTCTTCCTTTTTCTGAGCTAAGACCCTTGTTGCTATGGCACTGCAGTGATGGACATTTTCAACCGGCTTATAGCTTACATATCTTTTCTTCGTCACCAGATCCTTCATGAAATTTGCATATCTTGGCATCTTCTCTAGTGCTTCGACCAACGGTATATTCATAGAAAGTTGTTTAAGCATTGAAAGAAATTTTTGGAACTTATCGTTGTCCGCCTTTTTCTTCATCCTTTGTGGGAATGGTGGCGGTGGTTTTGAGATAGTCTTTTGCACTAGAGTTGCCCCTTGATCAATGTCACATTCCTTCTCACCCTTAGGGGCCTCTTGCAACCCATCGTGTTGAGTCTCATCACCAATCTCTTCTTCCTCAATCACACTCTCTTTCCTCCTTTCAACTTCAATAGGAAATGGGGGGTCAACTGTGGTTTTAGCACTCCTAGTCATCACTGCCATGCAATGAGCATCATTCTTTGGATTCTGGACAGTGTTGCTAGGAAGTGTACCCTTTTGACTAGGGGTCATTGATGCCAACAGTTGCCCAAGTTGGTGTTCTATCTGCTTGATGGCGGTGGCATGAGATTCCACTTTCTGACCCATGCTAGATAAGTCACTTCGAATTTTTTTAACTGATCATCTGTGGACCTCATCTTTCTCAGCATTTCGGCCATCATACTCTCCAACTTTGATTATCCGACCTCCCATTCTCGTGTGTTAGGAGGCACATAGACTCCACCCCAGTCGTTGAGATATCCTTCATTCCTTCTCCATTCTCCCTCTCGCTTACGACCATGACTCCTATCTCTAAACCCGTTCCTGTTGTAGTTGTCTCTGTGTTGGTTCTGATATTGATTTCCAGAACCTTGGTGCCAATTGTCTTGTCCAGATGCTTGGGTGTTGGCTCGGAAACCTGCCACTCGGCTATCTAGGAAGTTTGCCTCCTCCTCAGAATCAGAGTGATCCGCTCCCTGCTCCCTTCCTTGTGTTCCCACAGCATTTACCTTTTTGTCTCCTTCTCCAATGATATGCTTTGTCAACAAATCCAATGATGTGTGCATGTGAGCCAACTCCTGATCGCATTCTTCCTCCTTCCTTCGTTAGTCTGCAGTCAAACCAACAGCATATGTACCTACCGCTGCATCTGCCTCCCTCGTATGCCAGACCCTATTTCTCTTTGTCACCCTGTCAAGGATAGTGGCTGCTTCCTCCCAGGTGTGACTCATTAATGCTCCTCCCACCACCGTGTCTTCTACAGCCTTGGTGCTATTATTAAGAGACCTGTAAAAGATTTCCAACAAACTGTCATTTGGGATTTTATGGTTCGGGCATTTAGTCAACTTCTTTTTGAACCTCAATGAGGTTTCATGAAGTGCCTCCGTCTTAATCTGCCGGAAATTATAAATCTCATCTTTTAACTGTAACATCCTGGATGGGGGAAAGAATCTCTCCGAGAAGGCTTGTTTAAGATCCCTCCAAATTGGTTATGGAGTCTTTGGGCAACTCCGATAACCACAAAGTAGCTTCCCCTGATAGAGAGAAAGGGAAGAGTCGGAGTCTTATTGCATCCTTCTTACTCCGGGCAACCTATATGCCTTGCATATTCCTACAAAGTTCATCAAATGTATGTTTGCGTCATCCGCTGTGTGGCCACTGAACACCCCTTTCATGTTTAGCAATTGAATCATGGTGCTCGTGATGTAAAATTTGGCCCCAACAAGCAGTGGTGGTGGGAAATTACTCCAGTTGACCCAACCTTATCAATATCTGGGTCATTATCATAGAAGAATTGAGGGGCAAATCTCTGAGCTCAGTTGCCCCTCCCATGTCAACCAGCGTTTACCACCTCATCTCTATCATCACCAGCTTGCTGAAGTGCAGCTAACTGAGCTAGCTCTGCTTGCCTAGCTTCTTCAGCTAAACGGGCTTCTCTCTGCTCAGGGTTTTCCATTCTATGCAGTGCTCGTTCGATTTAGGGATTGAGTGGAACAAGGGGGTCTCCTCTACTCCGAGTGCTTGGCATCCACCATAGGACAGCCTGTGGGTATCAAAGAAAAACACAAAAATAAACTTAACTAAAGAAATAATTACCAAAAAGTCAAATACAAGCAAATAACCTAGTCTTAGCCGTATTCCCCGGCAATGACGCCACTTTTGGATAACGCTCAAACCACACTTCCAACTAAAGTATGAAGCGGATGTTGTCAATAAAGAACCCAAACTTATAGGTTGGGGTCGAACCCACAGGGAATATGGAAGATCTAGATTACAGCCGGTAGATGAACTTGTACGGTAATTACTTCACAATGGAGGAATTCTAATAAAAGCAATAATAAATAAAAGCAGTAGTCAAGATTACATTTGTGAATCAATAATTAAAGGATAACTGGGGTTTGTGTTTTCCATGGGTTCATAACAACTTTGGGTATACACTCGTGATCTATTCCAATACCTTACTTATAGAACTGATAATTAGATTCATTCAAACGATCGACCAATTCCTATTGAATGACTATCCTCAATTACTCGACCAAATCTCATGAGGTTTGCTAACTAACCGTTATCACTAAGTTCTAGATATAACTTCCTGCGACAACAACTCAAGTTAATACAATGATCATCAAGATCAGGTTTTGTTATAATTCTCTTTTCCTATCTCTACCTCTTCGACCAAAGCAAGTAAAGAATTCAGGCACTTCCTAATGTTGTACACCGCTAAGAATCGTTAAAGATGAAGAGAATACAATATAAGCATTTAGTATTGGTTTTAGACTCACTTTATGCAACCCTAACTTGTTAATCCACCATGGTTTCCACAACCCTAACTATGGAGATTTTAGCCTCTCATAGTTGCAAGGTTGTGATTTGTGTTCATTATTGAAAACATGTAACAATACTTACAAAGATGATTGAGAAAAATAATTCCATAAATTAAACAACGAAATCTTGAATAACAAGTAGAAAGAACAAGATGAATTCAAGAAAAGGTTGATCACAAGGTTGAACCAAACTCAAATCTCTCTTACAATAATGTAAAATTGCTTACTACAATGTTTTTCTACTAGAATTAAGTCTACTTGTCGTCCTCTATCAAAAATAAAACATAAAAACTATTTATGGAGACACAAGAATCCTTTTCCTAAACTAACAGGACTACTTTCCATATCTGCTGCCGACCTCGTCACAGGTCCACCCACGACTCGTAGGGGCTTCTCACGGATCGGGACATCAACTCGTGGCTTGGAGTGTTGGCTGAATTTTGGCTAAGTGTTGGGCCAAGGTACGATTTGTACCAACGTGATACGACTCGTACATTGACACTCGTGGCTTGATCCTGAGCTTTTGAACTTTTTCTGAACTTTACCATGACCGGTATGGTACGACTCGTACCTTCATCTCACGGGTCGTAGGGTGCTCTTGTACTGAGAATCAACCTTCTATGCAATTCTTTTGGATTTCGGCATGACTGGCTTACCACGACTCGCACCACCATGGTACTATCCGTGACAAGTTTCATAAGTTCAGTCTTCCAGGTTAACTTTCAGCTTTTGATCAAGGTCCTCAGTACAACTCGTAGGTCCATCCCACGGATCGTACTATGGTCTGCACTTTTTGCCCTTTTTTTCACACTTTTAGCTTCCTTTTGTAATTTATTGTTCCAACACCCATTTATCCTGAAATCAAGTAAAAGTGCCTCATATCCACATAAATACACCTTAGTCCATGCTATTTTCTTAGTTTTGAGCATCGATAGTGCTGTAAATTCACAGCTGATCACCTCCCAAGGCACTAGAAACTTCCTAAGGCAACAGATATGTCAGCATCATCCCCAATCCCTTCTTTAGCCTTGGAACAGTACCTCAGAATAGTATACATATGAGTTGACTTACCTACTGGATATGTAGAATTAGACAGGGGCAAGGGTTAAGGTTGGACCACTTGAAACATACAAAGGATCATGTAAGGTCGGTACCCCCAATCTCTAGAGTTGTTAAAATTTGCACCCTAACCCTGGTATAGAACGATAGGGTCACTTCCCACTTCCCAATTTATTCTTTCAGTGCAACAGAAATCGCAAGTAGCACTGCCATGTTGCCCAGAATAAAGAGTAAAGGAGGGCAAGGATTATTGACTTTGAGAAAGGTTAGGAAGTGGTTAAGACCCCCAGTGTCTAAATAAGTTATCTAGACCTTTACGGTAGTAAATCAGGAGAGCAAATAAGACCGTCAATAGTACCCAAGTACGTGAGGGAGTCCATAAGTGGTAAACCCCCAACAATAGTAAAGTTCAGGTCAGAAATAAGTCTATTCCGACGCAGTATGCTAATAAAGGTAGGACATACCTGCAAGGTAATGTATAGGGCCCTAGTTTGTTATGTCGAAGGACAGAGCGATCATATGAACAAAATGGGCTCGAGTGTGGGTCAGAGGGATACAGGTTGGTAAACTTGGTTAGTAAAATCCTTGACAACATAAGGCAGAAGGCACGAACCCCAGAGCTCCATCCAAGGGAGTAAGGGGGAAGGCACGAGTTCTTAACTCTGGAAGGAAACGGAATCAATTCCAAGCTAAAAGCTAAGTGGTAGAGTGTGGGACAACTGCTGAATATCCAAAAATAAGCATCAGGCTGATAGTTAAGAGATAGTGAGATTATAACTTGGAATGCTACAAAATCACCATAAGTTGTGGGAGTTAAGTGAGAGTGACACAGAGATTCTAACCTAGTACAGCCTAGATACAAAGCCCAGTAGGAAGCTATTAGGCTTTGAGATAATAAAGGGCGAAGTCATAAGATCCAAAGGTTGACTCTGCATTCCAAAGGTGGCGAAACTTCGTTAGCAGACTATAGCCAAGATGCATCATGTCCTTTACTCCCTTCACCCAGAGTTTAATGAAAACGCATCAGATTGTAAGAGAGACTTATTGAAGGCATGGGAAGAGGGGACATACTACTAAGTCATAGCGTAAAGCACCAATGACCAGCCAGAGGAGGCTGGATAGCAAGAACCGAGCACCAATAGAGGAGATAGTCGTGCCTACAAAGGGAGTGGAGAATGGTCAATATGATTATAGTTAGAGGGTTACCTCGCACCAGGTGTAAATTGACCTTATTTGAATTAATGTAGAAAGGCTAACGAGATCAACTCATGCCCCACCAGATGGAATTATGTTTCAGTTAAAGCTTATGCTGAATTACATGTTTAAGAAGTAGTCGGGCTACATGGAGCCCCAGTGGTTAATAAACTCTGACAGAGAGGTGCAATTTACAACTAAGTTCTATAAAAGGCTTCAAAATAGAGTGAGACACATGTTAACTTAAGCACGGCTTCTCGTCCCCAGACAAATAGCCAAGTAGAGCACATAATTCACACACCCGGAGATCTGTAATGGGTGGAAATGTAGGCCCCCTACATGACAATTAGACATCATTTTCCTAGCCTTCAGATATGAAATAAACCGACCGGCTGGTACATCTGAATTACCCTTCCATTCTAAAACTGACTCACCCAGAAATCAAAATTCCACTGCACGGGTACTACAATTAATCGAAGCATAACATGAAAACAACCAATCCATACCTAAAATGATGTCAAAATCAGTCATGGCAAATTATACTAAGTCCTCGGAGGTAACCTTATGCAACACCGTAATGGGAAGACCTCTATATACCCGCCTAGCTACAACCGATTCACTGACTAAAGTAGATACGGAGAATGGTTCTGACAAAATTTCCGAACTAACTCCAAAACTACTAGCAATGTAAGGATTCACAAAATAAAAGGTAGCTCTTGGATGTAACAAAGCATAAGCATCAATATGTAAGACTTGCAACATACCGTGACCACATCTGGGGAAGTCTCCTACTCCTGGCGAGGCACTAGAGCAAAAAACCTGTTCTGGCGCTGACCACCTGCCGAACTAGTGGAGGAACTCTACTGAGGGGGTCGTGATTTTGGAGTAGTAGAACTAGCTGCAGGGTAATCTCTGATTTTGTGCCCGGGTTTGCCACACCCAAAACAAGCATTCGCACCGATTAGGCACCTCCCGGGATGATTTTTCCCTCATCTCGCAAATGTTGGGAAAGTGCACTCCACTTGCATGCTACCATGATCCCTCGAGCCTGTAGCCCTGCTCCTATGGTCTCCCCTGAACCTGGACAATGTGCTAGCCAATGATAGAGCTGGAGCAGTGGACTTGTGCTGAGACTATTGACGTGATCCGCCTCCTGACCTTGCTTGAGAAACCCCGTAGCTGTCGGTCCTGGCCCTCTTGTCCTCTCTTTGCCTCCTATAGACTGACTCCATCTACTGGGCATGCAATACAATACCGGGAAAGTTGATGTTCTGGTGTATCATGGCAATTCGACAATCCTTATCCAAGTAATCTGCTACTTCATGCACAAAGCGGCTCACCCGAGCCCGTTGATCCTCCACCAACTCCGGAGCATATTTAGATAGCCGAGTGAACTCCAAGGTGTACTCCTGGACTGACATGCTGCCCTGCTTCAAATTCACAAACTCAGCCACCTTGAGCTCCCTCATCTCCCGAGGCCAGAACCAATCCATGAACGCGATGTGGAACTCATCCCAACCTATCAGGCCTGCACCTACTGTCCTAGCACCTTTCCATTGCTTGAACCATATATGTGCCATCCCCTTGAGCTGATAGGAGGTCAAATTAACAGATTCCCCATTATTCACCCCCATAACTTGGGTGATCTTCAAAATTTCCTCAATAAAGTCATGTGGGTCCTCGTCTACCTTTGACCCGGTGAACTCCGGAGGGCTCATGCTCTAAAGGTCCCCCACCCGAGCATCTGTCGCGTTCCCATTTTGAGGATAATGTGCCACAGTCTAATTCTGGACCTGAGCTGTTATGGCCTATGCCAACATCTGAATCGCCGCCCTAAATTTAGGGTGGGCGGCCGGCTCCGATACGTGCTCCTCATGAATGGATGGAGCTGGCTGATGCTCTCCATTATGGGCACCCTCACGATCATCACCATTATCGTTCCTCCTGGCATTTACTCAACATGGAGGCATGATTTTGTAAATACGAATAGCACGAATTAGAGGAGTAAAGGACGTTTATTGCATGACATAGATCATGAAAGAAGGGAACATTCCTAAACGTGTAGTAGCCTCTTCGTCATAAGTGTGGTGCGCTTCACACCCGTGAAAAAGACTCTACTTAACGCGGCTTTCAGACTCCCTAGGACACATAAACCTATGTCTCTAATACCAAGTTTTTCATGACCAGAACGAACACCCGGATCGTAGCCACGGGACAAGGAGCCCCAAGAGACCCCAAGTCGACCCATGGCATGAGCATACATCTAATTCAATCACATGAGTGGAAGACCTAGCATAGAGAACATAATCATAACATAAAATGAGGAAAAACAATACAATACTTATACAATACAGCGGAATACAACTTTTTAGTCTGATAAGCCTCTAAACATGAAAGGCGGATTGATGGGACAACTCCCCAACTAATCCATCATCCAGAAACTGAAGGAATAACATAGAGTGTGGACATGTAGCCCTCGAAACATGAGGACTCACCATGTACGTAGAGAGCAAGTCCGAATCTATCTACAGGTGAGGATGCACCTGAGAAATGGGACCTATATCATGAGATGATACAACATAGAAAGTATGCAGTCAGTACGAGGAATGTACTGAGTATGCATGGTAAATAAAGTGGACCTTTAAAACATGTATAAAACTCATAAATAGTCATAAGAGTAGGACATCATACTCGTATCATAAATTATTACAACATATTATACAGTTCAAGGTTTTCAAAACATTCGTAATATAATATAGTCATAATCATAATAGAAGAACTTCACTTAACATAAATTGATCCCAGATACATAATCATAACATGCGTAAATCATGAGGATTAGTGGGAGATTCTCTTAACCGGCATACCCCATATGAGCACACATGAAGCCCGACTTGTAACCCTAGTCGGGAGGGTGTTTGTACCTTGCCAAGGGTAGGAACCATGAAGGGCATGATCACACATGAAAAGGGCCGATTGGGCTAGGGAAAAACATGAAAGGGTCCCAACATACCTACGGTAGCACGTAGTTCATGAGATCCGAGACTTAACCTGAGCCCGGAACCTGCTCGGTGTTCGATACTACTCCCAAAACATATATAGTTCTCATAATAATACATACATGAGTTCATGTGCTAGTTAAATCATGTTAATCATAAACATGCTTGAACATACGTGAACTAGCCATAACTTGAGGCCCGTGAGTCGGCCAAAAACATAATTCATGCTTAATAAAATACGTACATACTTGTAGATCATGAATATAGTTTAAATTTCCATATGATCATAATAGATAAAAATAATATATTCATGATTTAATTCATAATACATGTTAGGCTTATCAAAAATATCAATGGATCAATGGATCATAAATCGGTTTATCATGGGACATGCATAATCAAGCTTAATTAATTCGAAATTCGAAATCAGCTATATTAATATCAATTTAGAAGTCAAAAGATGATCAAAATCAGTAGATAATGATAGGGTTTCAAAATCACAAGACCCATAATTAAATCATTAAAATTTATACAAACTGAATATAAAGCCCCATGAGTTTTTAAATAAATTTTGAGTAATTTAATAGAGAAGGAGGGTGTGGAAGAATCCACCCATTGAAGACCTTACATACCTGGGATTATCAACTCCTAACCCTCCTTATAAGCCCAAGAATGAAATTGAAAGAATTGAGGTGAAAAGCTTGAAATCCCCTTGAATCACCTCTCAAAGTTCTTGCATGCATGAATGGGAGTTTAGAATATGTCACTATCTTAAAAATGCAGCTTTCCCAAGCCAAAATGATGTAGTTTAGGGCCTTATATTGTGAAAACTCAAAAATACCCTTAATGAAGCTGCCCTGAAAATTGGCCGGATGGAACCCATGAGTGGTACCAACGGATCATCGGAACCACCAATGACCTGTCATGACCCTCGTTGAATGAACTGCTGAGTGACCTAGTCTCAGATCCAAACAACGGGTTGACAGGACGACCGTGCCTTCAACCCATGACTCGTTACATCGGCCGTTGTTTGCTCATCATAAAATTTGAACCCCCTTACCACGAGCCTCACCACAACTCGTGGTTCCTTCCAATGAGTCGTGGTTGCAACCCCTCACCTACACTGGAAATTCTTACCCTCCAATAACAACCACAACCAATGACCCGTAGCTTCTCTTAACAGGTCGTTGGGTCTCCCATCGTTTACACTATTGCCTAGCCTGACCCTAACCACGATTGTAAAGGATGACCCGTTGTATCCCATAATGGGTCTTCATACCTCTCGTTGTCTCCACTGCCACCATCCTTTCCCCAACCAACGACAACATACAACGACTCGTGGTTTGAAACCATGAGTCATTCTATGGTCTGTCCTGTGACTTTTTTCCCAATTTCTTCAGTTTTTAACTTTCAACCTCCCGGGTCTATTCTTACACTCTTTGGGGGTATTACAAGTTAGAAGCCTTATATCGTGCCATGATGTTAAATCAGGTGTTGCACGGGAGGTAACCCATGAATGTCATGCCATGACTATAGCTCGTTACGGCACTTGATCGGAGGCAACTCATCTTTCTAACATTTTTTATTTTTGTAGAGATGAAAGGGAATTTGAGGTGATAGAGCAGAGGGAAGAAGCTTAAATAATTCTAAGCCTAAGGCGGAAAACCTAGCGTGGGGCTGCAGGTGTTAAACTCCAGAAGGAAAATTCAGGATAGTGCATTGGGGAGAAGCCGTGTTAGACTCAGACCATGGAGAAAATTTTTATCTAGCTGTTTGGTGAGGTGGATGACGTGCCACACAAGTTAGATGTTAGAAAATGTTTTTTGGTCCATAGGTTAATATTTGATCGAAGGACCTTAAAATTACAAAAAGAAACATGGCCCATACCTTTATTTTTAAATCTCCATTCATCCTCTCTAATTAAAAAGTGAAAAGTAAAAGAGCAATAAAATTCTCTCTCTCCCCTCACAAAACATGTCGCTCCCTCCCCCTTTCCCCTCCATTTTTGTCTTCTCCAAGGAACATGGTGAAGCTAACCTCTTCAACTCAAGTAAGTATTTTTCTTCTATCTTTGTTATTGAATGTTAAAAGAATGCTCCCACACCCTTCTATCCCAAGATCGAAGACCCAAAAATCACCATTGTTGGTGAGAATTTTAAATTTCATAATGTGGGTGTGAGGGGGCGATGATTTGAATTCATGAAATTGGTGGGTTGAAGCATTGATTGTTGAGAGAGAAACTTCTTAGTTCTTGAAAGTCTTGAATGTAAAATTCTTGGGTTGTGGAAAAATTCATATAATTCATTATGGAATGTAGTAAATTTCATGTTTATTTTTGAATGAATTTATGATGACTACTACTATATGTGGGTTGATTGAATTGTGACCAAAAAGTCTGAAAGTGAAGGGAGTAGCCATGATGAGGCACTCTCGAAAAGAAAAAATATAGGAGAGATGTGAGAAAATTCATGAACATGGTTGTGGTGTAAAGTTAGTGATGATGAGATTTGATATGACAATAGGGAAGTCTGAGAGCCCTATTTGACAAATTCTCACAACCATACTAGCGAATTAAGTGTTGGGTCATATTGCACATCTTACACCTAATTAGCTAGCCTTATTATTCATGAGCTAATGTTGCACAGTTATTTTTGTTTGTCTATTTGGAAGGTACTATGGAATCACGAGCCGATAAAGGAAAAGAACTGGTAGTCGCTGACAAAGGTCTCAAGTGGCTCATAAAGGAAATAAAAGGGTCAAAGTCATCGACTGTAAAAGGATCCCCTATTACGAGGTTCAGAGCCAAAGCCAAAGAGGAGCATGGGCTTAAATGGTTTAATGCACAAAATAAGGCCAAGTATGCTCCGAAAAACTGGATTGATGAGGGATGCCTAGCACTTGAGTACCCTACCATCTGTGGTACTATCCACGAGTTGGAATTGGGATATGTTTTTGTGGAGCCTGAAGAGTGAAACCTCACTTTGGTGAGGAAATTCTATGATAAATGGGATACTTCCTTTGGAGAGAGCACCAAAGTCAAGATAAAGGGTCAAGTGGTTCGCATCAGTGCTAGGTCATTCAATGCTTTCCTTTGCATGCCTGTGGTGAACCCGTCAATGTATGCCATTTTCCTAGAGAAGCCCCCATATCGTGACATTCACCACACACTATATGGTGAGCATTAATCTTCCCAATGGGCAAGGGACCATAAGGCCACCTATTCTACACTCTCGTTCTCCTACTTGAATAAGGAGGATAGAGTCTGGTCAAGTTTGTGTGTGCCATACTCTTGCTTTGGACACACACCATAGAGATTATTGGAGAGAGAGCGGTTTTGGTATATATGTTGATGAAGGGGTTTCCAATCAATTTTGGCATAGTGCTCAGAGATAACATGAGGAGATCCCACTACAACTACCGATGGAAGTACTGTTATGGGAGCCCTACCCAATTTTTTAGAGAGGCTAGAATTAAGGAAGAAGAGGATGATCTTCATCTACACCTAGTAGGGCACTGGAGGGACAAGATGATGGATATCACAAAGGGCAAGAAGCCGGCAAACTCTTCAGTTCCATTTCTTACTCCCACTAATTATTAGGTTTGCGATGATAGATGGTGAGGCCGTATGTTCGGGATGCTAAAACTCCAGTTTAAGATTGGAGGTTGACCTGCCACTGATAAAGAGATGTTAGTGCTGGAGGAGCGATACCCACTCATTGAGAGTATGATACTGATGTGCAGAGTCAGACCAGTTTTCAAGGAGCCTCTAGATGATGATGAAGCAACAGTGTTGACTGATGTTGATGATGATATCAATGAGGATGAAGGCGAATGATGCCACCACAAGAGCCATGCAGGTTGATGGTGAGGATGTGATGATAATGATCAGGAGTATAATCTTGATGATGACGACTGTTCTTAGAGGCCTAGGAAACTTTTTTTTATGTCCCTTCTTGATATAATTGTGTGTGCATAGAGGACAATGCACTATTTAAGTATGGGTCAGAGGAAATAGATTTCCGGTTTATTCCTTCTTTGTTAAATCTTCAGTGGGCTTGATGACACCCAAGAGCATGCAAGCACACGTGGTCATCAAGTAATAAAGGTCCAGAAACCTCAACTATCGTATCCATAGATACTTGTCAGTTCAATGATTATAAGGTTATTACTTTATTTTCACTATTCTAACAAAACAGTTAAAATGAGGAATGGTTGGGAAATTAACTACTAAAACTTTAAATACAAAAATAAATTAACGACGGTTGCAATCTTGGTTTTACTTCGATGATGATGAAAATCTAGGGAAATGGCACTTTTTTGGTTTCAGGTTGAGTTTTCAAGATGTATTAAACTAGAATGATTCTTCCAATTGTTGTTAGTTGCAAGTTACTATCCCATTTCTTGCCACTATCCCTAGCGTCCAAGAACTATTTCATGAACCCTAACGCCTATATCCCTATGGTTGTAGGAGAAAAATGAAATGAAGATTATGCCTACTTGTTTTTCAACTAAACAGGGTTGAAGGGTATATCCCTATCCTAAAAAACAACTTCTATCCTCTCACCAATGGGTTTGAGGGTCTTCAAAATCCCGTTTTGTATTTACCTTTAACCCTTTCGATTCTCTTTACCAAGTTCAATCAAAAGCTGACAGGTTTACTTATAAGGTGATCAGTCTCATAAATAATCAATTAAAACAAGTAAATACAAAAAAGAATAAAAGAAGAATCGAATTTAGAGAAATAGTCTTTCAAACATTAACCATCCACCATGGTCAAAACCCTAGAGTATTGAGTTTAGCCACTCATTGACAAATGGAAATACGTACACTTAATCATCATCATCCATAATAAGGAGTAAAGAAGAGAAGAAACCTAGAGTATAAATTTGTGTTCCTTCCAAACAGTTTACAAGCCTCCAAAGATGAACTACGTAATGTAAAAATGAACAAAAAAATGTCAAAAGTTGTGTAACATATGATCTAGGAGTTGTATTTAAAGTTAAGTCTTCAAATGATACTTCTGCCCTTTTCTTGCTTGTTCACCCTTCACTAACTCACTCTTTTTCTTTTCTTTTCTTGCATGCCTCATTTTCACTACTTGAATGCTAGTCTTTTCTTATAGAATCATTAAGAACTTTGCAGTTAAAGCTCTACCTTTAATTGTCCTAGAAGCAATTAACAACATAATTCTATGGGCACCTTTTTTTCCTATTTTTCTTCTCTTACAAAATTTTTTTGTTTTTTCCTTAACATTATACCTCGGTGGACCTTTACTTTCAAGTATCAAAGTGTCAAACACTATTTTGGATCAACAAGTCTGAGGTCTAACAAAGAAAAGGATTAAGCTACTTTCGTGGCTAAGAAAGCATAAGCTTAATGGCTCAAATTGGGTTAACTAGGGAAAATGTACAGGACGGTAGAACAAACATGGTAAAAACATGGCTCTTTCAAAGAAATTCCTTGATCATATTCTCACTACCTAACAATTAGTTATCCTACGTACACTATAGCAAGTTCTAGATGCTACAATATGTACATACAAGACAATTTAGCTCACCTTTAATGGAAATCAAGAGTCTACTCGACTTCCTATAGCTACACATCCGCATGATCATATTGAATGATATTGTTATTTCATTATTAAGACATAAGAGTCATATTGAGTTAGATTGAAGAGCTATGTGTGTCTCTCTTCGATTTCTCACTTATGCATTCAAAATGACCATCTTTTTGACTCTAGCATAGCAGTTAAGTAGAATGTCAACAAGAATACAAGTGAATGATGTACGACTCAATCTTAATAATAAAAAAAACTATGAAAAAATTTCATTAATATGGTTGTCATCCATCTATGATAGGGAAGGGTCACTACCCTATGACTACAACAACTCCTAAAACAATTAAAAATTTACCCGGTTCAAATGACTCCCTTTTGGAAAAGAATCGAGGCCGTAAGAAAAATCGAAGGGTGGTTAGATATGCCAATTTCAAAAAATTTCAAACAAAGCTCAACAAACATACTCACCATTAACCAACAACACAAACTAAAAGAAATTAAACAAAAACTAACAATCTCAACTATTACAGACAAACCGAGTATCCAACATCCCAAGTTATCATCATCATACTAGCTAATATAAACCAAGACCTAACAAACATATAGCTACTATACAGGGAATAAAACTATGCTACGTCCTACTACAGATATAATAATTAAAGAACAAAGAGGAATCTTTCCTTCACCCTACACTTAAACAGTGCACTATCCTCAAAGCAAGCACAATAATATCAAAAGGTAGGATAAATAGAACTTCCTGGGCTACTAAGCATCATCATCAGGATTGTAATCCAGATCCTCATCCTCATCATTGTCGGCATCAACCTGATGGTGCTCATAGTAGCATCCTTCTCCTCCTCATTATATCCGGATAATCAACACCATAGGTCAGCAGAGTAGTGCCCAAGATCACTTATACTCAAACGTATTATTTTCGCCTTGTTTGTGTGCAATATGTATATATTCTCATGTAATTGGTAATAAAATGTGAATTTATACTAACCAACATGATTAGCATTTGTTTTGCAGGAAAATATGATTTTTAGGAGCTAAAATGCATGTTGGAACTATATCGGAGTTGGACTTGGATACGAGCGTGGAAAAGACATTGGAATGCACAAATTATAGGGGCTCCGCAATGGAGCCGTGCCACGCTACCATCGCGGAGGCACACTGCCTGGAGAAGAAATTAAATGGCAAATTCCAGTGAGGCCTCGCGACAGCTCCGTGGCACGGAGATAGGCCTCCGCGTTGGCCTCCGTGCCACGTTGGGGCTATTTTACCGGACCCTGGATTTCCAGTGAAGGTCCGCGTCCACGCCGTGTCACGGAGGCAGTGCTCCGGGTTGACCTCCGTGACACGTTGCTTGTAATTGCGGGAAAAATTTCCCTCTAGTATAAATAGCACACTTAGGTTTATTTTAATTAGTTCAGACTTGGTGGAGCTAGGACGTGGGTTAGCAGCAGTTGAGGGACGAAAAAGCTAAGAGATTTCTTCTCTTCCTTTCTTCTTTCAATCAATTGTATGTATGATTTACACTTGTTTTAGGATGATCAATCCACAAATGAGTGGCTAATTCTCTTCCTTGCTAAGGTTTTGAACATGTGTAGTGAATTTTGATTGTAAATGATATAGTTTTCTTCTTCTTCTTTCATGTTGTTCTATTAATTCTTGTTCTTACTGCATTAGTGCTTGGCCGACATTAATGTACATCTAAAAAGTCCAATTTCACTCGAGAGAGCAAGAAATTGGAAAGTTGTGAATTAATAGGGTATTGTTCTTAACTTGATTTGGGAAAATTGGGTTTTGATGTGCTTTCCTGATAGAAATATACTTGAAAGCCGTATTAGTCAATTTAGGAACCGAAATTGTATTGCTAGGTCGTAAATTGCATTTGATAACAGAAATGTAGACGAATGGTTTATGATTCTTAAGTGAAATTAAATACAAGAGTTTTAATTTCTAGGCTACTGTTCTTGGCTAGCAACATGAAGAAGAGGTTAACCGAATTATTATTATAATCGAATTCATTACTTGTTCTTAACCTTGGCATGCTCATATCCATAGTTTAAATTCACAGTAAATAATTGTTAATAGTTTTAGTATATATTTTATAAACAAAAACTCATTTAACTGTTGGTTACGTTGTTGTTAGCATAATTAGAAGTAAGATAAGAATATAGTATACTTAGGCAAATTTTACATATCCTAAGCCTCCTTGGATCGATACTTGGCTTACTTAGCCACTTTATTACTTGTTTGACCACGTGCACTTGCGTGTCGGTTTATAATATATAATATCAACCGAAAAAGACCGAACATGTTTTTGGCGCCGTGGCCGGGGAGGCTAGGCAAATTTGTGAAATTGTGTTTAGTGTAAATTTACTGTATTTTTATTTTTATTTTCTTAAGTGTTAACAACTTGGTCTTAGCCTGTATTTTGCAGACTTGATTTCTGTGAACACTGGCAAGGGACAAAGAGGTGGTGGAATCTTACTTAGAGCCTGAACGTGAATTTCATAGTCAACGTAGAGAAGCTCTACAAAAGAAGCTGCAGTTGTTCCGACAGTCTATTATGGAGCAACAAAATCCACCAGTTGTGAGGGCAGTGTTAGTGCCCGATGAAGCAGCAGCAAGGCCGGTTTGCGAGGTGGCAATCCCACACGCTAACAATGTAAATTCTAGCATCCGCAAACCAGAGCCTGGAGGGAGGTTTGAATTAAAGCAGAATATGGTGCAACTCTTGCACACAAGCGGGCAATTTACCGGTCTCCCTCATGAAGATCCACAACAACATCTCCAAAACTTTTTGGAGATAAGTGACACTTATATACCTGCTGGAGTGTCACCTGATTATGTTCGGCTCACCTTATTTCCATTTTCCTTACTTGGTGAAGCCAAGAGGTGGTTAAAAGCTGAACCACCCAATTCTATATCAACGTGGGATGATCTTGCACGGAAGTTTTTGATTAGATTTTTCCCTTCTGGTAAAACAGCCAGACTTAGAAGTCAAATTCTAAGTTTTAAATAAAGGGAGGGAGAAAATCTATATCAAGCCTGGGAAAGATTTAAATCCATGTTGTGGGGCTGTCCTCATCATCATCAGTCCAATGAGGTGTTGGTACACACATTTATTGAGGGTTTGGAACCCCACACTAAAATTCTGTTAGATTCAACAACTGGAGGGCAAGCGCTGGAAAAGACCTATGAGGAGCTGTACACTTTGCTCAATCGAATTTCACAGGGCAATCCAGAATGGAATGCCGATTCATCAAGAGGTGGAGCAAGGAAAGCAGCAGGAGTGCTTGAAGTGGATGGATTTACAGCTATCGCTGCACAGATAGCTGCCTTGCAAAATCAGTTAAATAACCACTTCAGCAATATGAACTTGAGCCAGCCTTCAGCTTCAGTCAATGCAGTCCAGCAGATGTGGTGTGAAGTGTGTGGTAGTAGTGAGCATTCAGCTGAATGCTGTGGTGCAAATGCTGATTCTGTTAACTTTGTGGGCAATGCACAGAGAAATCAACAGCAGTTTGGTAGTGGCTACAACTCAAATTGGAGGAACCATCCAAATTTTTCGTGGGGTAGCAACACCCAACAAGGCCAAGGTTCTGGTCAGGGTATGCAGAGAAATCAAGGAGGGCAACAAAGCTATCAAGCTCAATTCAGAAATCACAATGCCCCTCCTCCACCAACATCACCGACCATTGAGGAGATGTTCAAAACCATGATCGCTAATCAGGCATAATTGCAGGCTGACTATGTTAAATTGGCAGCCGAAGTGAAGAATAATCAGTTGGTGACCAAGGCTCTTGAATATCAGTTTGGGCAATTTGCTAGTGCCCAAAATACAAGACCCATAGGAGGACTACCTAGCGACACGGATCCTAAGCCGAAGCAGGTTAATGCGGTGACCACGAGGAGTGGTTTACAGTTGAAGGAGGTGGAACCGAAAAGACCGCCTCAAAAGTCAGGAGCAGCAGATGTTGAGGAGGAACAAAATTCTGATAGGGGGAAGACTAAAGAAGCAGAATCAGAAAGGCCTTCACCCCCGTTCCCTCAACGACTTAAGAAACACAAGGAGGAGGCGTGTTTCAAGAAATTCATGGAGGTGCTTAAACAGGTACATGTTAACTTACCTCTTCTTGATGTCTTGCAGGGAGTGCCAAAGTATGCAAAATATATTAAAGACATCGTGGCTAACAAAAGTCGTTTGACTGAGTATGCCACGGTGGCTTTAACGGAGGAATGCACTTCCCGGATTCAGAATAGATTGCCCACGAAACTGAAAGACCCTGGAAGTTTTACTATCCAGCTGACTATTGGGCAAAGTATCCGAGCTCGTGGATTATGCGACTTGGGGGCAAGTATAAATCTGATGCCATCTTCGGTATTCAGAAAGTTAGGTCTAGGGAGTCCTAGACCTACAACGGTAATCTTGCAGCTAGCAGACAGGTCCTTAGCTAAGTCGGATGGCATTGTTGAGGATATGTTAGTGCAAGTGGGCTCCCTCATTTTTCCGGTCGATTTTATTGTTCTGGACTTTGAACCAGATGCTGAAGTCCCATTTATTTTGGGACGACCCTTTTTGGCAACCGGAAAAGCATTAATTGATGTAGCTGCGGGTCAACTTACAATGCGGGCACATGACAAGATAGAAGTGTTTGACGTGTACAAAGCACCCAAGGTCCCGATTGTAAATGAGGAACTCTCGGTGATCAATGTGATTGATCATGGGATTGCTAATATAATGAATGATTCCCGAGAGTTAACAGGAAGGCCACCAGATGAGGTTGAGAACTATTGGGGGGAGGACAAGGATCGTGAAAAATCGTCCCTCACCCTAGTAGATAATTGAGCAAAATGGACGTCGAGCCGCGACGGTAAATCAGGCGCTGCACGGGAGGCAACCCGTGAAAAATATTTTCTTTCTTTTTTTTCTTAGTGTAAATAATTTTTATTTTTATTTTTCTTTTCTTGATTAGATTTAGATTCTTGTTTTAGTTAATATTTTTCATTTTAGTTAGGGAAATCTATTAATCTAACCAATTTCGTTTAGTGAAGTGATTTTCAGGTCAAACGGAGAAAAATATGCATGGAAGCGGGAAAAATAAGGCAAGGTATGAAAAAATAATTTTATTGAAGAAACAGTGCACTGGGGCGTTGGCTCCGTGCCACGGAGGGAGGGCTCCGCGTTACCCTCCGTGACACGTTGTAGGCAAAATCCGGATTTTTAAAATTTCCAGAGAGCCATCGCGTTGGCTCCGTGTCACAGAGGAGGGGCTCCGCGTTACCCTCCGTGATACGTTGCCTTATATTTGGTGCCGGGTCACACCGGGTTGCCGGGTGACCCGCGTGTTTTTCTTTAAATTAACCCCTATTTTGCCCAATTTTTCCCCATTTCTTCTACTCTCCACGACCAAAACACCCAAATCCCCCTCCCCAACCAACGTGCCATGCTATTAGGCAAGGAATACTTCAAGTTTCTTTGGTTCTTCAATTCAAAGGTATGTTTTCCTCGTTTCTCTCAATGTTTTGGCGATTTTAGTCGACTTTGGGCATGGGAGGTGAGATATATCACCCCAAGTAGCAATTTAACATGATGTTGAGTTATTTGTGATTGATATATGTTCGGATTGTTGTAATTAGCGGTTGAACTTGTCGATTACGTGAATAATTCGAATTTGATTGTAGAATTGTATTCTAGGGCATGGGTTGTTGAATTTGCCTTGGGTGACTTGATAATTCGATAAATTAGATGCCGGGGTGTGTTTGTAAATTGAGATAAGTCGTTGTAAATATTGTATGAATGTTAAAAGACGACGAAGTCTCGAATTTTTGGGAAAGTGCGAAAATTGTGTAAATTGGTTTGATTATTTGGATTCGATTGTATATAGAATGTTTTGTCGTTGTTTTTATTTTTTTTTTATTTTTTTTTATTGCTTAT